>PVHX01025190.1:0-22749 GCA_004024805.1 Geosciurus inauris | reverse complement strand
ATGAAAAGTTATGTTCTCTTACACAGGTAAGGACTATCTAGACATGCTCTCAAGGACATACTACCATGGTAACCTTAGTTGGAGAACTACTTAAGAGAACAATTTGTTTCTATGTCTTATTTCAGGCTTGAATAATTTAAGATATTAAAATGTGGATGCTGTGGTTGTGGTTCAGGGGTGGAGCACTTGCCTGGCATGTTTGGGGTACTGGTTTCAATCCTTAGCAACACATAAAAATAAATAACAATTAAAAAGATAAAAAACAGTGTTTAAAAAGTTATTAAAAGTGGAAACTATATCACTATACTCAATAGCCAATTCTGGCTATTTATTTTAACTTTACTGATAATTCAAGCCATCCTGCTTCAAGATAAATACATGTTTTTGCAATTTTCTTTCCAAAATTCCAACTCTTTTCATATAATAAAAATACATTTTAATAATTACATCACTTTGTGTACAACTAAATCACATCAATTTATTTAAATTTTCTCCATGTAATCTATTATTGTATCACTTTGATTGGATTAGTTTGTCTTCCCTACACCTTCTCAAGTTTCTGTTCATCTATTCTGAAGTCTGATAAAGGCAGATATGTCATAGTAAGAATATAAGTAACATAATAGAGAAGTATAACATTCAGGAATTTATAGACGTTTAACTTTTCAACATTTTCTTGTTTATACTGGCATCTTTAAAATATGTTAATTTTATAGTACTGATATAATAGCATAAGTAGACAGCTTTGGCTGACAGAATTTTTCTATTTTTGACAGTGGTGGGTTTTGTCCTTAATTACTTAGATATGCTGAATCTTTAAAATTTGTTGGAACCATTAACCTACTTCATCAAATAATTTATAGAATAATAGCCAGAAGAGAAGGAGGAGTCATTATATTTATTTTGGGTCCACTTCCTGATTAACTGCAAGCCCTTGGTTGATAAAAGGCTAAGTTGGCTATATTAAAAGAAAAGGAAAAAGAACAATTTGATGCTGATTAATTCCCCTTCTCCAAAGCTTGCTGATGTTTTGTGGACACATTCTTTAATTATGGGAATCAGACAGACAATTATCATTTGAAGAGCATTATAACATAGTAATTACTGCAATATGGTAAGTTAGAGAAAGACTTCATGAAACAAAAGCATGACTCCTCCCAAAGAAAAATAGCAGATATTTCGAATATTTTACATATAAAGTAAGGGAAAGTAAAAAATGAACTAGAGTATTATTATAAGTTGAAAGTGTTACAGCAATTGTGGAATCTATTAACTATAAATTTTAATCAAAACATAATGCTATAACAACAGTAGTCTGAAGGAGCGGGACTGTGAGTGACCACTAGAAAATCAAAAATTATAAATATGGCCTGTGTTATATTTCTATTTCACAGTTCTGATCTGGACTCTGAATTTGAAGATAACTATTACTTACTGGTTTCTTCTGCAATGTGGAGCTAAGCCAATTCGGAATTCAGGTAGATATATAAAACCATCAGCCTTGGTGTCCTACAAAAATTGGAAAAGGAAAGAAAAAAAATATAAGGAAAATTCTGAACTGAGAGAGTTAGACTTTGAAATAAACACCTGAGAGCCAGGATACCAGTGTTATAGTAAACAGCATTTTTCTAGACTGCTTATTAAATAATGCAGTTTGCTTAGCATGCACTTGAAATAGCTTTCTGCAAAGCAAATGGACCGTGCATTTATTAAATCAGCAATAGTAATAACAAACTCTTACTTTAATGATTACACAAAGTTACTTCAAAATATGTAAACAGCTCTCAACAACATTAGGGCATTCAAAGCAGACAAACGATTTATCAACAAAGGCCAGCAAAAACAGCAGTTCTAGAAGCATTTAATACATTTCTAAAACTTACATTTTCTAATGTGGAATGGAGATTATATATACCAATTATTTCCTATTTCATCTCTTCAAAAATCTAATAATGAAATTGCTATGCATGAAATTGTTTAGCATACAGACATAAGAGAGCAATATTTGGAATATAGTCTTTTATTCCCTGTGTCTTTATTATCTTACCTTTTATAATCAACTCATCAAGTTTCTAAGAAATTGTTATAAAATGATACAAGGTTGGACATCTTCCAATTTATTTACAGAGCTTAGTAAGGTCTGGGAATTGTAATTCTGTCCATGCTTACCAAGTCACTTGTTCTTTCTGAGTCACAATTTCTTCAAGGATAAAAAAGGGGAACAGATTATTGATATGTTGCAATGTTTCTAACATGCATTGTAATTGTCAGGGAAAAGATTATACAGAAGTATTCAAGTTATGTGAAAATATAAACCTAGCAATCACTGAATTAAAAATCAAAATCTTGGGGCTGGGATTGTAGCTCAGCGGTAGAGCGCTTGCCTCGCATGCGTGAGGCCCTGGGTTCGATCCTCAGCACCACATACAAAGCAATAAAATAAAGACATTGTGTCCATCAACAACTAAAAATATTAAAAAAAAATCAAAATCTTATACATGTAATAAAAATCTGGAAAAGGGTCAGCTGGAAAAAATATAAAAAATGAATCCAATAAAAAGTCACTGGAACTCTGATTAAGCTTGAATGAAGCTAATTAATTCTAATAATATTCTGTCAATAAATTAAAAACACGGTGGATATAATTCACTTTTTTGTTTAATATGGATAGGGAATGGATACATGCTATTTATTATGTGGGAGTATGAAAGCAGTGTGAAATTATTTGGTATTTTGTAGTTGCTCTTAAATTCTTTTACACATTTGAAGTAGAATTTTTTGACATTAGTTGGGAAATAAAGGCATATGAAGGGAAGTGAATTTTATTGAGGACTTATATGGCAGGCACTATCCAAAGGTACTTTATCTATAGTAACTCATTTAATAATCAGAATTAGTCATTAACTATTATCCATTGAGCATATACATTGTGTCATATGAGAGAGATCAATGATTGAACTGGTGAGGATGAGGTTGGGAGAAGCAGAGTTAGTATTTGTAAAACTTATGATAGATGAGACAGTCATTAATACAAGAATATAAATGAAAAAGTGTGTTATATTCTGGGAAAGGTGAGGTATATGATGCTGTAAGAGCTGACAAGAATCAAGTTGGTGGAGGGGATCAGGGAAGCTTCCCTAAAGGAGTGATGTCCTGAGATCTGAAGGAAGACTAGAAGTTGACCAGATGAGGGGATAATGTAGTATTTCAGGAAGAAAAATGGCATATGCAAAATTTCTGTGGTTGGATGGAGCATTACACATTAGAGAAAATAAAAGAAGGTCAGTGGAGCTGAAATGTAAAACTGCAGTGTATATGGGACAAGGTATGCCTGGAGAGGTATGGGATATATATGTATAAGAACGGGTAGTTCATAGTAGGGATTTTTTTTTGGTGTAAGAATAATGGGGAGTTATTGATGGCTTTTAATAATGGGGATAGACAAGAAAACAGGGCGAGGGGAGGTAGTAAAGATACGACCAAATTTACATTTTGAAAAGATTCTCTTGTATTGAGTGGAAGAACAAAATAGAGGGAGGCCAAAATAAATGTGAGTAGTCAGGTAGGAAGCTATTGAAATTGTTTAAGTGAAAGATGATTATAGCTTAGACTACAGTGCAGTCAGTGATAATTGGAGATAAATTGATAAATTTGAGCAATATTTTGGCTATGTTATTGCCCAGTGTGGATATGAATAATTATTGATGATTGTAGAGGGTGAAAGGATGACTACTTAGTAGAAAATCACAAGATCGAGTCACCATTTTGAGGATGATAAAATTATGAATTTTGTTTTGTACACAGGGGACATTCTTGAGAGATCTCAGTAAAATGATTTATTGAATTTATGCATCTTTAATCTTGAAGAGAATTTTGGTGTAATATGTGTGACCTCTGTGTACAGATAGTAATTGTAGTCACACACATGAATGAAATAATTCAGAAAAATAGTACAGAATAATGAGACAACCTAGGACTGATTCCTGAACAAATTATAGTAGTCTAAGAGAGTAGGATAATTCTGCAAAAGTGACAAAGGAGGAGTGCCAGGAGAAAAATATGGAGAGGTGTAGTAAAACAAGGTCTGAAAATGTCTGTTGGTTTATCAACATGGACACTCATGATAGCTTTACCAAAGTTATTCTAAAGGAGTAATGGAAATAGAAAAGAGATTGGAGGACACTTAGGAGTGAGATACTAAAGAAAGTACAAAGAACACTATCAAGTATTCTGACAGAGTTAAGGTGAAAGCTGGAAATTTCCTCTGAATTCTAGATTTTTGTCCCCACTGGGATAGCTTTAAAGACATATTACAGTCAACATGTCCAAAACCAAGGTCATGACCTTGTACTTTCTGCCCCACAAAACAAAACAAAAAATAAAAACAAAAAGAAAAAATAAACACATAAAACATATAAACAAAAACAAAACAAAACCCCCTGGTTTTCTTACTTTGCTTTCAAAACCAGTGAAAGATACCTTACTCATCTCACTTTTATTTAAATTGACTTCAGCACATTTTAGTCTATAGAGACATATCTAGTTTTGAGGAAGAGTTTTCACATATAAGAAAAAGAGGGATGAAAATATTTGGCAAGTACTATTACGTGTCATGAGAAAAATGAAGAAAATTAGTTTCAGAGAAGTTAAGTAACTTGCCCAGTCTCTTCAAGATAATAAGTAAAAGAGTTTGGATTACAAACCAGGTATTTTTGACTTCAAAACCATTAATTACATGCCTTTTCTACACGTCATTCTTTAAGCAAAGAAGAACAAAGAAGTAGCATCAACGGTCTACTAGCTAACATTAAATATTATAAGCATACCTTTATTTTTCAGAAATCCATAACCTTAATACTAATATAAAGATTAAGAACTATTCTCACTCAGTGAAATTTTTTCTTTCCTTCCTGGTGCACTTACATTCAGGTGTGAGAACCAGTAGAGAGTTGAGTTTTTCAAAATAAACCAGTATCTTTTCCAATTAAAAAAGGAGAATCCTCTAGACTCTTTTTTTTTCCAAAGCCATCCCTCGCATTTCCCATGGCCCAATACAGTACAGGCCATTGCACAATATCGAGTTCTAAAACAAAAAAATCGGTCTTCCTCAGAGAAAAATGAGGGCAAGACCCTTCTAAACCAAGACACTGCAAAAACAAACAGGAATAAAATGTTAATTTGGATATTGTAACAATCTAGATTTTAATTATTATCACATTTTCACAAATTTACAATAATTGAACCCATCAATATTTGACAGAATTTTTTTCACACTACAAATGGCAATATCTACATCTTTTATTTATTTGTGGCTATTTGTATTTCTTCTTCGTTAACTACATTTTAACCATTTTTTCTTGTGATCTGTTAATGTTGATCTTATTGATGGAAATATTAAGGATATTAACCTTTTGTCTCTCATATATCTCACAAATATTTTCCCCAAAATGGTTTGCCTTTGGCCTTTATTTATGGCATTTTTACATACATAATTTTTAATATTTAGTCACAGATATGAGTAGCTTTTGTTTTAATTTTAATGTATAGAAGTGTTTTTTAACATTCAAATAATTAATTCATCTGTAATGTTTTTTATATATTATATAATACTGAGACCTAAATGTATTTCTTCTTTCAAAAAAATTTGGGGTCTACTGTGGATTGAACTCAGGGACGCTTTATCACTCAGGTTCATCCCCAGTCCTTTTATTATTATTTTTTGAGAAAGTTTCTCAGTAAATTGGTGAAGCTGGCTTGAATTTATCATGCTTCTGACAGCCTTCCATGTCACAGGTATTACAGACTTTTGCCACCATGCCTGACCTTTCTAACTGTTTTGACAGTTGCTCCAAACTTTTTATTAAATGATCTGTCTTTCCCCATTAATGTGAAATAGTATCTTTATATTTCAAATATTTAGTCTATTACCACATTTTCCATTGTTTTTCATTCAAATATCTCTGTATCTTTATTTTGCCATCACAATAATGTATTATATATCTGGAGTGTTTAGGATGTTTTAGAGTAGATTCTTTCCTAATATTTTAGAATTTTTTTCTTGGATTTTTCTCACAATATTTTTTCCCAGATGAAATTTTAGAGTGATAGTTGACTTCCAAGCAAATCCCATTAAAAATTATTGCAATAGCATTACATTTAAAGTTAATTTGAAGTTTGTCAAATTTACAATATTGAATGTTCTAAATTAGGAATATGGCCATTTAATTCAGCAATTATCCAAGATTTCCTTTCTAAAAAATTTTGTGTTTTTCCTTATGTATATGTCTTACACATTTCATATTGCTTAGTCTTGTGTATTTTATAGTTTTTTTGTTATCTTAAAAAAATCCACTAAATGGCAATGATTTTATTGTTACATAATGGATACTATAGTGTTAATCTCAACAATTTAGTCTTACCCTATATGTAGGTAAATAGCCTAAAACTATAAAATTTTACCTAAAATTTAAATAATTTGTGGTTTAAGTGAAGTTATTGGACACAAATCAATTCTTATTTGTGTCAACATAAACAAAATTAGAACGTCATTGAGAACAACATTCATCATTATTTTAAAGCATATCTGTACAATAAACATGACTATTGGATCTCAGAGTACTTATTGGTACTGAATTTCTCACTTTGTGTGTTGCTTTTGCTCAAAAGCCCAAAATAAATTTATTTAAGATATTAGGCATTATATTTTAAAAACCCAGCTTGCATTAATTACAATTGCCTTAATATGGCAGTGTAAATGTATAATTGCCCTTTAAAGGACACATTACTCCAGAGTCCAGCTTGTAGCAATTACACTAATTACTAGATTGTTATTGTTTTATTCTGGACTTTCACAGGGTTCTACTAATATGAGCAAGTTATCCGGTATGTTTCAGTTGAATAGTCCCTCATATTAAGTCACTTTCATTGTAATAGTATATATACTCAAAGTATAGATCTCTTCATAAAGCTAAATGAAGCTCTACATTTTTCCTATGGTCAGCTATGTCTTAAGAGAAAATTACTAAAGAAGGCAGCATAACAGAATTTGAAAACCATGGTACTGCCTGCATAGTAGGCCACTCATTCCTCATGTGAGTTCTCACAGATAAAATTATGAAGGGAGGATACAGACTCTAAGATTCTAATACTTTTGCAAAATTTCTACCTCAAATTGTTGCCACTATTACTTCTTTCTGTTGGAAATTTTTCCAGATAAATCATTTTCCAACAGAAAATTGTTAAGCTAGAAAGGACATTAAGGATCATCTAGCTCAATTCTTTGTTTACTGATAAATAAGGACAACAAATGTCGAGTGATACTTGCAATATTATTGCTAATTGGTGAAAGACCTTGACCAAAAATCCTGTTCTTCAATTATACCTGCTGCCTACTTTGCCAATTATTACCACCCCTCCCCCGCAGATAGCTTAGAATCCCCTTAAGAGCCTATACTGGTTTCATATTATGTATGAATATATTAATGATTTATTAAAATACTACTTTTAAAATACAGGTTTTATGCACTAAGGGCAGATTGAATAAAATTTTCATGATAGCAAAAATCTGTTCAGGTATTAGGGATAATCATGAGTTTCTTATAAAAATGATCTCATTACAATATTTATAAAATCCAACTGTCTGAAAAACAGGACCCCCCCTTTAGTGGAATGTGAGAAACAAAGTGAGTCCTCTGTTTATGATTTATATTTAAAGGAAGATGAAAAGTAAAGGTTTACAAAAATACCTTGATATCTATTTGCTATTTTTTTCATTTTCCCCTACTTGATAATTTTAAAAATTTAATTAGCAGTCACACAATTTACCAATCTTTATTTTTTGATGCTAAAAATATCCCACATGTTACCCAAATTTACAATCTAGTCAGCTGACACAAATTAAAGTAAACCATTAAAGTAGACCATTAAGACCAAACACTCTATATAATGTTATCATTCTAAACGGTTGAGCTCAGGCAGAAAACATAATAAAATTGAATAGATGAATTGTTTTAGCTAGTAGTAATTGCTTATTTAATTGTAAGGTGTTCATCTTTAATTCCAGCAAAATTATTTTATGAAGCTGGGACAGTTTGAAGAGACTGACAGGAGGTACATATATATTCAATGAAAGTTTGAATCTTGTCCAATTCTTAGACCCCAGTGTGTTCATCCTCCATTGTTATCAGGAAATTTTCATGTAGCATGCATGCATAAATAACTATCTGCTCATGTGACCATTCTTACAAAAATTCTATAACATCTCTATGATAGCCCATACTTCAATGTTATGCTTTAGCTCCCCAATATAAAAAGCAGTTGACAGAAATGCATTTACAGGAAACAGAAGGGAACAAAGCCAACAAATAGAAACTTACAATCGAGCCAGGTTTGGGCTTTTGCCTTCATGAAAAAATTTATAAAAGCCTAAAAGAAAAGGACATGCAAATTAACTAATCCATTAGGTTCAGTGCTTATAATAATTGTTTTGCTATCTCTGTTAGACCAGGCAATGAAAACACTTTAACTCATTAAAATTATAGAAGGAATATTATAAACATAGTAAAAACTAAAAATAATCACAGGAGACTTTTTAAAATTTAAGTCAGGAATTGTTAGTAAATGTATCAAATAAGATTTCTATAAGAGACAGCAATATATGAATTTTCTTCTTTAACCTTAAAGTGAAGAATTTAAATAATAGGCCTTCTGTGGAACTCTCCTTGAGTTGAGAGTAGAATTGTGGTTGGCATAAGCTGGGGACTTTGTAAGTGGAGGGAAGGTTGATTAATGGGTACTTTGTTACAGTTAGATAGGAGCAAGAAGCTCTGGGGTACTATTGCACAGTATGCTGATTATAGATAACAATTATGTACTATAAATTTCAAAAAGTCAGAAGGAAGGAATTTTTTTAAAGTTTGCTCTGAAAAAATTTATACATGTTTGAGGAGATAAATATGCTTAAACTGAGTCAAATATTATGCAATATATACTTGTATACAATATTACATGATATCCCATTAATACATCCAACATTTTTGTTTTTGTGTGTCAATTAAAAATACAAAAAATAAAAAAATAATGAATTATCCTTGAATTTCTGGAGTAAACCCTATTTCCACACATTGTATTTTTTCTTTTAATATGCAACTGGAATTAATCTGCTATTACACATTTCACAATTTAGCATTTATATCATTAATTGGCTATGATGATAGTTTCTCATTTTGTTTTTGTTAGCAAGGTTATGCTATTCAAATAAGCTTATGTAATACTAGAATGACCATTAAAGTGTGAGAAAATATGGTTCATAAAAATTTGATGCCATCCGATTGTCACTGGTATGCTATTTTTTCTTGAGTCAAATTTAGTATTTTATATTTTTCCTGGAAGCTTTCCATTTAAGTGTATTTATAACTTTTAATGACAAGATTAATAAAAATTCAAGCTGGAAAACTTCTGTCATTCTCCTGTCATATACCCATCACCAGTAGTTTCATTACATATCAGTAAACACTATTAACAGTTTGTACTTCCTACTAAAAAGTTTTCTATACTTTTCATGTTTGTTGCATGCAAGAACCCAACAATTTTAAGTAAACAATAAAAACCCACCACTGTTAAAATAATAAAACTAAATCTGGGGCTTAGGTTATGACGCAGTGGTAGTGTGCTCGCCTAGCATGCGTGAGGCACTGGTTTCGATCCTCAGCACTACATAAAAATAAAATAAAGATATTCTGTCCACCTACAACTAAAAATAAATATTAAAAAAAACTAAATCTGTAGTTTAAAAACCTATAACAGTAATAATTGTACTGATATATCTAGAGTAGTAAGAAGGGAGATTTGACTTGTGGTATTTTACCAAATATTTATACAAAACTTTGTAATTTGTAAACTAAGCAACATTTTGATTTATGCATCCAGTTTACTGAATAAAGTGCATGTGACATTTGTGTATATGAAGTGAGATCTGCCTATATTAAAAATATCTGAGTAAGACATTTAACTATAGTGCTCTTTATATTGCAATAACATTTGGTGGTTTAGTACAAAAATTCCTAATTGAGAATAAAATTTTTCATTTTTAAAGAACTTTAAGCAAGTGCAATTTTCTTAAAGAAATGGATGTAGTTTTCTTCCTCATGATGCATTTTTCTAATTTTTCCATTTATTTCTTCATATCTATGTTAGCAATGCCAATTCCTTTTTAATTTGAGAAGTAGAAAAAATTTTAATTGTGTAATATTTTAAATTTTCAACTATCTATAGAATTTCTAAAATGTACAAAAACATTTTCTTATTCATTTTCTCATCTGATCATGTAAAAGTACTATAAAGTGGGTATAATAAATATATATTTTCCTATGTTACAGATAAGCAAATAATTTCAGAATGAAGCAGTGTTTTGTCTATGATCACAGTCAGTGACCTAATAAGAAGAGCCTTTTCCCCTGAATCCATGTTCCTTTATCCTTATCCCAAGGACTTTCCCACATAAAATCATTATAAGAAACCCTATTCAAGTCCACCTATTATTATGCCTGACACAGAACACATATTTAATACATGATAAAATTAATATTATTATTTGAAATGAAAGCAGTCAATAATATAATAAACAGAAGCCCAAACAAAAAATATTAAGATGTATATCTTAGAGATATATGTTTCAAATGATCCCCATGTTTTTAAGCTCCATACATGTATGTGTTTCATTATGCCATTAATTTGATATTTTGAGAGTTCTTGGACCAAGTTACAGATGTTTGACCCTTCATGAATGTCTTAAATCAGAGATTTTTTTTGTCATGCAACTCTGGTTTAACAGTTTCCAGACTTGTTTAACTCAGTCTGGTTAAATTCATGAACTCATTTTCAGAATAATATTTTGATGCATAAAATAAATTACATAGGATTACAATGGAAATCATTTGTCCTTAAATACGGTTCTCAAAATACTAAGTGATAATTTTCAATTAGATAAAACTCTATCAGCAGGTTTAATGATTATTGCAATTCTGAAAGTATGGTTAATATAAATTATATAATGAGATATATGCAGTAACTAGTATGTGATATAAAATGTGGTATCTTTTGGGAGAAAGACACAAATATTGTGAATACTATTATGGTTTATTACTTTATTCATTTATGATTGGAATGTTGTTAAAGTTCAGCACAATTTAATGTATATAAGATGCATTTTTAACTCTCCACCTTCATGGAATCTGCTGAATTCTATCTATGGTAGAATGTTTGATGGTCTATGGACACCAGCTGGAGTACTCTTCCCCTAAAATAAAACCCACCAGTCATCAAGAACCATCCACTGACAAAGCAATCCAAATCAATTTTCCTATTTCCTCATTCTTAAGTTGAAAATGCCAACGTTTTAAATACTATATGATATATGATATAATATAATATAATAAATTTTTGGAAGAGGGTATACCCACTGAAAGAAATAGAATGGAAGAGAAAGACCACAGTAAACAGAAAACTGATCCAAAAAGGAGAAAATTCAGGGGACACACAAAAACATAAAAAAGAAAACATAATCTACATTTATTCTGAGAGAAATTCAAGCAGTTTCCCATGAAAAATGAATAACCCAGTACTAAGAAATACTTCTTGGAAATGTGAATTATGATTTCTAAACTATTGAAGGAAAAAATCAGAGTTCAAGACAACCATTGGGCTATGTTTTATTAATGGCCTGAATTTAAAGTTAATGTTATGCTCCCTTTCTTTTAAGTTCTTTTGTTCCATCAGATTGGTATAAAGAAGTTCTAGGCCTTTTGGACAGGTCTGAAAATTCCCATTTTGTCTTCTGGTTGCAGTGCAATAAGCACTTCACAAGAACCGAGTAGAAAGACCCCTTTTGGTTCCCAACACAGTTTACTGCTGACAATAGAGGTATGAATCTCGATAAGTATTAATGGCTTGTCCATTAATCAGGAAGTAGGTCTTGTTTTTTCCACAAGTATTTTATTTTCCTCTTTATTGAGCTTCTTTATTCCAGGAGATCTTGCGGGAAGGGGATATTTTACCCCAGAAGGGAACATTTGGCAATGTCTGGAGACATATCTGGTTGGCATAAGTAACATCAAGGTAGAGGCCAAGAATGCTGCAAAGACACTACAGTGCATATAACAGCTCCCACAACAAATAAAGATCTGACCTGAAATGTCAATAGTGCCCAGGTTGACCATTCATGCTTTAGTTAAGGACTGTAAAAGGAAGGATAAAGTAGTAGAACTGTCAAACCACACCCAAACCCCCAATAAGAGACAATTTGTGTTTTATAATTAGTTTAAAATAGAGTTATCTCTATCTGCACCCTATACTTTGAAAGGTCCAATAATCTATTTTTAACCAATTAAAATCAATTTATAATATTGCAGAATGTATACTTGATTTAAATATCTTTAGAAAGATATTTCTCTCTAAAATTATAAGCTTCTGGGGCAGGGGCACTCAGTTGATTGAGTGCTTGCCTTGCATGCACAAGGCCCTGGGTTCAATCTCCAGCATCACATAAATAAATAAATAAATAAATAAATAAATAAATAAATAAATAATAAACAAAACTATAGGTTTTGTGTAAAAAGTACCAAAGCATTTGATTGATTTGATCTTTTCATTATTTGAATTTACCATTTTGACATTTTGACAGGTATAAACTGAGACTATGACAAAATACCTCAGAGGCAAAATTGAAATACTAATCTTAGTTTCTACTTAAAAAGCAGGAAATCATTTTGAAATATTAAAGAAAATAGAGAAATCTCATTTGGAGTTTTAAGTCAATTATTTTATCAAAATATCTAACATTTTAAAATATTTTCCTTAGAAGGTAGCCAGAGAGATTTAATTTATGATTAAAAATTGAAATGGAAACCATTAACATTTTTTGATGTATGTCTTTAAAAGTTTCAATAAAAATAAGTTAAATTAATTATTTTAGGAATTAGCTTTATAATTTTCTTTATTTTTCAAAATTATAATCAGGTAGATATAGTAGACAGTGACAAGATAAGGAATTGTGTTTTAAAACCAAGAAAGTCAGAGTTGCACTGAAATTTTCAATTCAGATGCTTGTTTTTCATTAGATGTAAAACATTTCTACCAAAAATAAAAATTAGAATTAAATGAAAATTATTTGAGGAAAAATTAGAAGTTCTGTGACTAAAATCATAATTATTATAAGAGGTCAGGCTTTAAGAAAGTATTTTGAATGTTGTTTATGTGATAATAGTGAGAACAGCTGTTCAGGAAAAATGTTTCATCAAGATTTAGGAAATCCTGGCTGGGATTGTAGCTCAGCGGTAGAGCGCTTGCCTCGCATGCGTGGGGCCCTGGGTTCGATCCTCAGCACCACATACAAAGCAATAAAATAAAGACATTGTGTCCATCTACAACTAAAAAATATTTAAAAAAAAAGAATTAGGAAACCCTGGTTTAAGTATTGTACTATTTCTTACTGTGTGAGCTTTTGTGTATCTCATGACATTTTGCTTGCATTCAAATTGTATCATAATATTTAGGGCCAAGAATAAAGTGTGATGAAGTGAATGTTTAAGCAATATTGTAGAATGATTCCCAAAATAGGAACAAAATCAGCTAGATTTACCTCCAGTGTTATTTCCAAGTAAAAGTGTGAAGAAGCTTTGCCATTCTTTGTCTCCCTTCTAATCCCAAGCACCTCTCTTTATCTATACAGTGCTGATGGTGTCACTTTATTTTTCCATCTAGTCAAAAACACACTAGGTCTGCTTTGCCATTGTGCTTTTGCTTGATATTCTTCTCACAGAACAATAGGTCTCTATTTTCTCAAAGTTAACATGGCCCAATTAAGTGCGACTTAGAAGTCATCTTTTTTCTTAACCTTAATTTTGAATTGGAGGTATGTCTGGGAATATTTTAAAAATTTTAATTGTGAAATTTTAGTTACCCTCAAAATCTGGTGGCAACACTTCTTTAAGAATAAGTTATGATGGTTCTACAATACTATATAAATACGTGTCTGCTTTAAGGATTATTTTTTTTCTTTTCTTTTTTACTCAATATATTGGCATGGCATTAAGAATGGGATCCCATGGTTCTGAAAGTGCTTTGAAAAATTTAACCACAACACTTACATAATACTCACATCTCAGCCTTATATTATTAGGTGTCAATAGGGTCTAACAGTTCTTTAGCTAATACTACCTTTAAATCCCAGTGGAGAGATGATAGTTTTGTCAATTCAGTTTCCTTATAGTCACCCTATTTACTAACTCTATTATAGCTTACTCGTTTTTACTTTTTTACATTCTGAAATCCCTGATCATAATACAGTGCTTTCTAGTCACTGCCCCTTCACTATCAATCAACGTTCTATTTTTAAAAATATTTTTATCCTTAGCTCTATGGCCAATTGCTTCATTTGTCCTCTGTACTGTTCACTTCCCCTATGCACTTGGATTTCTAAGTTTGCAAGTCCTGAAGATTTCTTTTTAATATTCCAACAAATGAATGGTAGCCTTTAGGCTATGGCTATGTTTATTGAATAAATAGTCTTTTAATAGGCATGGCTTATAGATAAACATACTTTATAATGCTTTTAAAATGGTTTATGTACAATATCCACTCCTTTTCTCCGTTCATGGCTCTACTATGAAGAGTATAGTAAACACATTCTTTCTCAAAGCCTAGGGTGCAGTAAGTTCCCAATGTTTCTCCCATTAAATTTATTTCTTGAGTAGATTCACAGAATCATAAAAAGGCAGTTCTTACAAACTTTCCATCCTTTTGGATTTTAGAATTTAGCGTCAATTTCTTATTCTGAGAGAATGGCACAATTCAATGATGTCCACCAATATTTCTTGACTATCTATAGCCAAGCAATGTAATAGTTATAAAGAGTACTAAGGAAAATCCCATTGCTCTCAAAGTGTTTATAAAATACCTGGTCAATATCTAAACTGAGATTCATCAAATTTTAGATGTTTGGAAATTGAGAGAACTTAATTCCATCACTTTATTTCACACATGTGGTACCTAAGGTTCAGATGCTTTGACCAAGATTAATACACCATTTTTAAGAAAAAAAATAGATTTGTAACATATATCCTCTGAACTATGAATGGTATTCTTTTCTCCTACACCAGGTTATTGCCTGAAACAAGATTTAGATATAACAAAGAAGACATGTGTTTTTGACACTTGTTATTCAACTTGCCATCACTGTGACAAAACTGAGAAAAGCAACTTAAAAATAGGAAATATTTAATTTGGCTTACAGTTTTAAATGTTTCAGTCCATGATTGTTTGGCCCCCATATGGGTCTGTGGCACGACAAGACATGATAGAGGTCATAGGGTAGAGAAAAGAGGCTCCACTCCATGGCAGTCAGGCAGCACAGAGAGTGAGTTCACTTTTATAACAAAGCCTCTCCTCTGAACCCCATTTATATATACATCCATAACCCTCTTGATACAGTCACCTTCCAAAAGCCCACCTCTGAATACTGATGCATAGGTAACCAAGCCTTCAACACATGAGCCTTTGGGAGACATTTGAGATCCAAAACATAATAACACATTTCCCCTGGATGTTTTGAGTTTTATCCTATCTACATACTAAGTATCAAGCTGTAGTTGTGGTAGAATTTTTTGGCCAAAGTATCTATAGGAGAGTTTATATTGTATAAAGTGGAAGTTGTTTGTGTAAAATATGTGAATAGGTATGACATACCTACAATGATCTACCTCCTACTGAATTGTGAAAAATATATCTTTATAAGAGGAAGATACATTCTCATTTTAAAATAATTTAAAGTAAGTGTTTTTTTAAATAAGTAAATGTGAATTGTACATAAGCCCTTCATGTTGAAAATAGAATATGCAAAGTTATTCGCTGTTTTCATGTCTGTTTTCCATATCTATTTTACATCTTTATCAAAAGTACATTTGTAGTGGGACACAATGGCACACACCTGTAATCCCAGTGGCTCAGGAGGCTGAGGCTGGAGGATCACAAGTTCAAGACCAGCCTCAGCAATTTAGTGAGGCCATAGCAACTTAGTGAGACCCTCTCTCAAAAAATAAAATAAAATACAATAGACTGGGACTGGGGATATAGCTCAGTGGTTAAACAACCCTGAGTTAAATCCCCAGTCCCCATGCAAAAAAGTACATTCACCAGCCTAATGGGAAATAGCGTGTTTGATGAAATTAGATAAAACATATAAATCATGGTGAAAATTTTGTTAAGGATATTATTATTTTGGGGGAGGGGTTACCCGGGACTGAACTCAGGGGGACTCGACCACTGAGCCATAAACCCAGTCCTATTTTGTATTTTATTTAGAGACAGAGTCTCACTGAATTGCTTAGTGCTTTGCTTTTGCTGAGACTGGCTTTGAACTTGTGATCCTCCTGCCTCTGCCTCTTAAGCTGCTAGGATTACAGGCATGTGCCACCTCGCCAGGCTATGGATATTATTATTAAGGTCACATTTTATTTACAAAGTTTATTATTGTATCAACTCAGTTTCAGCATATCTTTTAGTATTTAGTAAGGCTTCTCAGAGGGATATCTTAATGAACTTTGAGTCCCATCAATTGACAGAACAGTTAGCATCTAAATAAGCACTAGAGGATTGATTTCAGAAAAACTTGTCTAACAACTATTCAAAATGATTATAGTTATATCAGAGCTCAAATTTATGGGATATAATTATATGCCATATTATTGATAATTGGACAAAAGAAATAAATTGAAAAATTCTGTTTCATATTACTGAACCTTATCAGTTATGAAATAAAACGATCATATAAGATTTCAGAAATTCATTTATCTGACAGAATGCTTTAGAAACAGCACAGGCTAAATACTGACCCAAGAGAGTAACACTAAAATGACACAAAAAACAGGGCTGAGATTGTAGCTTAGTGGCAGACTGCTTGCCTCACATGTGTGAGGCACCACATAAAAATAAATAAATAAAATAAAGATATTGTGTCCATCTACAACTAAAAAAATTTTAAAAAATGACACGAAGAATAATCACTGACTTAATTGAATACTAAAAAAGATCAGTAGTTTTAAAAATATTTTTATTAGTTATACATGGACACAATACCTTTATTTTATTTATTTATTTTCATGTGGTGCTGAGAATCAAACCCAGTGCCTCACACATGCTAGGAAAGCACTATACTACTGAGCCACAACCCCAGCTCTGATTAGTACTCTTGAGGGAAGCAAAACCAAAGTCCTCTTTAAGGAATCAAATGATGTCTTATATGCATCACAAAAAATACAGTGCAGGTTCTGTATGTGCAGAGTGAGTTTCATTAAATGAATCAAGAACATTTAGACCTCCTAAATATCATCTGGGCTCAAAATTGTTATTTAGATTTGCTTAGATATATATCATTCCATATCTTGTTGAGGAGTTAACAGAAAAGTCTACAATCAGTACTTCTTTAATTTTCATGCTTTCTAATTTTAATACATTATTGGATTATCTATGCTAGGCCCAAGTATCTACATTTCTGAGTTTTTAATTACATATTATTGAATCTTTCCTTCATAAACCCCTTTTGTGTTTGATATTTAGGAAAGTTATTTCTGTATTCCTGTTTTTATGAATACAATTCCTAAAAGTTTGATAAATTTTAGTTTATAATTTTTTAGTAGTTGAATCATTATCATTTTAAAGATCGAATACTCTCCTTCACCCAATTAATAAAATTATCTGAGCAAGCAGATAATTTCTGCTTCTTCACTAAAATGATGACTGATATGCAGAAATTTAAGCATATAAAATATTCAGAAAGGATAGATAAATAAAAGGCTTGCAAATCATATTTAAAACATTATACTTCCTTAAAGAGTCATAATTTGAGTTAAGATATTAACTCAATTGTATTTTCCAAATGTCTATATGTGGCAGATATTCTTCTAGGTGCTGGAGACAACATGTCAAACAACATAAAGTCCCTGATCTTACACTTTCAAATTTATAATTTTTTAAATTTATTTTTTAGATGTATGTGGACACAATATGTTTATTTTACTTTTTATGTGAGTGCTCTACCACTGAGCCACAACTCCAGCCCTCAAATTTAAATTTTAAAGGAGAGAGACAATAAAAAATAAATTAAAAAATGAGTCATATGTTTTTAGGTGGTGATAAGTGCTAACTTTATTATTTGTTCCTTTCCTTCCTTAATGACACTCTGGTGCTAACAGGCTTCAAATTGAACACTTCCAAAAGGAAAAAATCATTTTGTTAAACACTTCCAGTGGGAACCATTCATTTAATTAAACCTTTATAACCAATATACTACAGTGCTGCAGCAACTTCAATGTTTATAGCAGCTCAATTCACAATAGCGAAACTATGGAACCAACCTAGATGCCCTTCGATAGATGACTGGAAAAAGAAACTGTGGTATATATACACAATGGAATATTACTCAGCAATAAAAGAGAATAAAATTATGGCATTTGCAGGCAAATGAATGGAGTTGGAGAATATCATGCTAAGTGAAGTAAGCCAATCTCAGAAAACCAAATGCTGAATGTACTTGTTGATAAGTGGATGCTGATCCATAATGTGGGGAAGGACATGGGAACAATGGTGGAACTCTATTCGCAGGGGTGTAAGGGGGGAGGGGGCACGAGGACAGTAAAGGTGGTGGAATATGATGGTCATCATAGCTCTAAATTTATGTATGACTGCATGTATGTTGTGATTCTATACAACTTACAACGAATCAAATTGCACTGTTATCATGTAAGCCTAAATAGAACAAATAAATAAAATATGAAAAAAAATTTATTAATTCCCAACACTGTCATATACTGCAGTTTGTTTGTTTATTTATTTATTTATTTATTTACATTAAGGAGTAAAAAGTTCAATGAAGTCTTAAGAAAAATGAAAAGTCAATTCATTTGCTTTATAAATCCATTGCTGGCTTTTGAAATGTTGTCTATAAGTACTGGATTCATTCTTAGTTTTTTTGGCCTAAAATTCTAACATTCTAAGTCCCTTTACTGTTGAGATGAAAAGTTACTAGGATAACATTGGAATGGCTTATAGATAGTTAAACACATCCAATGTAACTGACCTCAAAGTGAATCTATTTTTTAACAATTTCTGTGTATTTTTAAAATTTTAATTTGTTCTTTTTAGATATACATGACAATAGAGTGTATTTTGACATTATACACACACGGAGTATAACTTATTTTAATTAGAATCCCATTCTTGTGGTTCTACACAATGTGGAGTTTAACTGGTCGTGTATTCATACATGAATATATGAAAGTTATACCCAATTCATTCTCATTCCTATTCCCGTCCCCCTCCCTTTCCTTCATTCCCTTTTGTCTAATTCAATGAATTTCTATTCTTCCCTCCCCACCCTTATTGTGTGTTAGCATCCACACATCAGAAAGAACATTGGCTTTTGGTTTTTTGAGACTGGCTTAATTCACTTAGCATTTTAGTCTCCAGTTCTTTTAAAAAGTAGATTTACCTATATGTTTCTGCTAATACTAAATTCAAATGTTGAATATTTTGTGTCTTTTCTTTCATGGAAAGTGAGTTCAAAGATTGGTAATTAATTGTGAACATATGTTTTTATGGTTTACTGAGTGGGGATTGAACCCAAGGTCTAGTGTATGTTAGGCAAGCACTCTACCACTGAGTTATAACTCCAGCCCTAGATCTTTTTCATAAAATGTTTAATATAGGAGCAGAATTTGAGCCATTTGTTGGATAATAGTCGAAAAACTTATGAAAGAATGTTAGAATGAAAAATCACCAAAGTAAAACAAAGTTTTACAGAAGAGAGTTTTTAAAATACACATCTTTTGTGGAAGGTGTCCTTTTCAGTGACATTTGGAAATTGATGAGTATATTTAAAATTTAGGCATTAGAACATTTTACTACTTGATGAAACTTCATCTCCCTATCCCCTTTATTTATGTACTCAGAGTACATATGATGTATATTCTTGCTCTAACTAAAACCCAGCATCAGCACAGAATGGTCAGAACTTGGTTAATAATTACCAGTGTTCCTAATTTTTGTCCCCTCTTCCAACTCAGGACTAAATAGAGAAAGCCAAATGTATTTATCAAACTAACCACATAAGATATTCTAGTTAGCCTACTTCTGGCTTTCCAAGGTCCACAAAATACAGTAAGAGCATAGCTGAAGACACTCTGTCTTTTCACCATAAGCTTTCCTGGTCTCTGTCTGCCTTTGATTGTGAAAACAAGTGATGGTAGCAGAATCCCTTGATATAGCTAGCTCTGAAAAAAAATAGCCTTTGCTTGTCATTTGGGCAGTCTTTATTTTCTACTACAGCTCTATTATATAGGTATTTTAGAGCCAAGATTTTTAACTTAGTTACGATAGTCAACTAAGAATTCTGAAAAATTACAGATGGTCAAGCACTACTCAAGTTTAAATTAACATTTCTGTGGAGGGCTTCGCAGTGAGTATTTTTAACAAGAATCCCAGTTGATTATTGTACAGTACATTCTGAAAACAGATGTTCTGTGGAAATATGTTCTTTTATTACATACTTATGAATACTAATTCCAAGCTGAGTGATAGCAGAAACAAGCAACAATAACTACATTAATGACTACATTTGATACCTCCTAACATCTACATCTTTCTTTAAAAACATCTGTAGCAGTTTGAAATTTATTATAACAGATAAAATCAAGTACCTTCTAATCAAAGACATGTGTTTTCTAATATTAATTATGTTCCCTGAAATGGGTCATCACTCTAGCATTGTTCATAAACCTTTAAATGAAATCAGCAGTGACTGAAGAAGAAGTGTTAACACAGTGCAGATCAGAGAAATATTTATCAAGAAGAAAATTGATAGTTTGCTCTCAAATGTAAGAACAATATAACACTAGCTTGGGAAAACCCCTCTCTCTTCAGAAAGTAGCAAAGTAATCAGCCATTTGCTATAATTTGATTAACTATGGCAAAGGGGCCTTTTGGCAGGGCTCATATGTTGTATTAAGTAAAACAGGATCCAGCCAAGACAACCCATTGGGTCTTGGGTTGTATTCAAAAAACTATCTGAGACAAAAGGCACATTCATAAAGATTCCCAGTTATCAATTTCCCAAAAGGGTAATATTCAAATTTTCTAAGAAATATTACTGTGACTACTTGCTAATATTAAAGATACATTATTTTGATTACTAATAGCATACATTTTACATTAATTACTTCTCCTTTGTGGAATACCTGGCTTATTCAAGTTAATGAGACACAATATGAATTAAAAGTCAATGAAAAACGAATATTATATTATTTTGAAGCAGAGCAAGTTCACAAATTGTTTAGTATATCCACTATGTATACATGTACACAAATTACTCTTTTCCTCTGTTTTCATTCAACAGCTCTGTTATCAGTATTCGATGGAGCTATGCAAATTTGTGGATGATAAAGCATTAAAATAATTTCAGTGAATGGCTAACTAAAAGTGCACTTTATGCGCTGAAACCAAGACTAGAAATATACAGAACTAAGGAAAGATTTGGAGGAAAATTCCAGACAATTAAGTATTATTTTTAAAAATACTTTTTAGTTGTCAATGAACCTTTATTTTATTTATTTATATATGTGGTGCTGAGAATCGAACCCAGTGTCTCACACATGCTAGGCAAGTGCTCTACCACTGAGCCACAATCCTAGCCCAAGTATTATTTTTATTTCAAAGATGTAATCCACTTTCATTGAAAATATATTTTACAAAAACAATAATTGATACAAAGTGTTATGTGACCACTAGAGTGAAAGAATAAGGGATTGCATTTGTTGACCAGGTCATGGCAGGGATGTGGAATTTGTATATATTAGGAAGAGAACTGAGGAAATCAGGAGCTAAGCAATGGTGCTAAGAAGAGGAACATTTAATTGTTTCTTGAATATAGGTGTCTTTGAGAAAAAAAGAACATTAACTGTGATGAAGGGTAAACACAAGAAAGTTGTATGATATGGGGAAGAAAAAGTGAATGTTTTTTCATTTCCTAAACAATAGTCTTTCTAATCTATTAATGTTACACTTGATAATCTACTTGAGTGAAAGGAATATGCCATCTTGTCTTAGATTTATAATACATTTTTAGTATCTCTGCCTTTATGCAATTTCTAGATTGACTGATACATAATTGGCATTTTTAAAATATCTTAGACAAGAAGTACCTGTCAAATTAAAGAGAAAATATGCAGACATTTCAACATATTTAATTCTTGTTTTGGCATTTCTCTATTAGAAACTATAAAGAAGTCACTTGACTGTTTAAAACCATAAATTGAAGGTCCTTTAAGACATTTTCAAGCATATGTAAAACCAAATACACTAAACTTTCATTGGGTTTATAATCCATGCCCTGAGCTGACACAATAGAGGAGACTACATTACTATAAGATATTTTTGGAAACTTCATTACTTAAGTTCCCTAACTGCATTTAAGTTGACCCAGAATGTAGAGAATACTGATGAACAGTGTTTAGAGAGAGAGAGTCTGTACTGTAAAATATGATCTCTTCTGTGTGTGTTCTGTGATCTAAAGGGAATTTTGACATGAGTCATCTGTAGAAACACTCAAATATTCTTTATTTACATAACATTTTTTACTGCATCTTATTTAACATCTCCAATATTTTGGAGGTCTTATGTCTTCCATTTAGTTTTTTGTGCAAT
>PVHX01025189.1:0-22751 GCA_004024805.1 Geosciurus inauris | reverse complement strand
ATGTTTCTCCAAACAGGATAAACAAATAATCCAGCAAACACATGAAAAGATGCTCCACACCATCAGTCTTCAGAGGAATGTAAATCAGAACCACAGTGCAATTTCACACTATTTCACATCCACTAGGATGTCTTCTCAAAGATATGGAGGTATTGGAACTTCCATTTATTGCTAGTGGGAAAGTAAAGTGGGTCAGGCAACTTGGCAGGCCATCAAAAATTAAATATGAAATTACTACATGACATAACAATTCTACTCCTAGGTTTATCCTCAAAAGAATTCAAAACAGGTACTCAAATAAAAGTATTCTCATGTTCATAGCAGAAATAGTCACAATAGCCAAAAAGTAGAATGAGCCCAAATGTTGATCAATGGATGAATGGATAGCAAATGGGGCTATAGACACAAATATTATTCACACATGCAAAGGACACATGCTATAATGTGCGTGAATCTCAAAAACATTTCACTGAGTGGAAGAAGCTGGACAAAAAATAGAACAAATTGTGTGATTCTTTTATGTGAACTATCCAGAAGAGATGAATCCATAGAGAAAGCAGACAGATTGATCATTGCTCAGTGGAGTAATGAATAGGGAAAGGATTTCCTTCTGGGGTGATGAGACTGTTCTGAAAGTAGTTAGAGGGAACTCTATATGGGAGATTGTACATGAATATGAGTCTACTTAATGGTACGAAGTATTCACTTTAAAGTGATTAATTTTATGAATATCATGTCAGTAACGAAAAAAAGAGTAAACTATACTAAAAAATAACAAAGTTGTAGGGGCTGGGGTTGTGGCTCAGTGGTAGGGCGCTTGCCTCGCATGCGTGAGGCACTGGGTTCGATCCTCAGCACCACATATAAATAAATGAATAAAATAAAGGTCCATCAACAACTAAAAAAAATTAAAAAAAAAAAATAACAAAGTTGTAATCCCAGCACTTAGGGAGGCTGAGACAGGAGAATCGCAAGTTCAAAGCCAGCCTCAGCAAGGGTGAGGTGCTAAGCAACTCAGTGAGACCCTGTCTCTACATAAAACACAAAGTAGGGCTGGGGATGTGGCTCAGTGGTCGAGTGCCCCTGAGTTCAATCTCCAGTACAAAAAAAAAAAAAAAACACAAAGTTGTAGCATAGTTGGGGTGACTACGGTTCTGCTAACATTTTTTAACAGACTTGAATCAGATTTCACCAGTTCTTCCCTCTAATGTTCTTTTCCTATTCCAGGATTCCATCCAGGATTCCACATGGTGTTTGGATGTCACGTCTCCTTAACTTCCTCTAATCTATGACATTTTTCTCAGTGTTTCCTTGGTTTTCATGACTTTGACAGTTCTGAGACATATTGAACAGGTATTTTGTAGAATGCCCCTCAGTGTGTGTTGTCTGATGTTCTTATGATGACACTGTGTTGTAAATGTTTGGGAAGAACATCACCAAGGTGGATTGCCATTTTTATGACATCATATCAAGGGTCCATGATATCAACATGACTTATCCCTGATGACTTCGATCACTTGGTTAAGGTAGTGTGTTAGTTTTTTCTGTGACTGTAACAAATAATCAACTTAATAAGTGGAGAGGTTTATGATGGCCCACATTTTTGCTTTTGGGCTTGTGAGGAGTCAGCATATCATGGCGAGAGTATGTAGCAGAGGAAACTGCCCGCAGCAGGGAGGCAAAGAGAGAGGAAGAAACCAGGGGGCCCCAATCCCCTTTAAGGACACACTCTAGTGACTTAATTTCTTTTTGCTTTCTTTGCTTTTTTGTTTTGTTTTGGTACCATGGACTGAACCCAGGGGCACTTAACCACTGAACCACCATCCCCAGCCTTTTTTATTTTGAGACAGTTTTGCTAAGTTGCTTAAGGCCTTGATAAATTGCTGAGGCTGACTTGATCTTTGATCCTCCTGCCTCAGCCTCCTGAGCTGCTGGAATTTTAGGCATATGCCACCACATCCAGCTCAATGATCTAATTTCTTCCCACCTCTCAAATGTTCCACCACTTTTCAAAGCACCACAAGCTGGCAAACAATCCCCCTTAACACATGGGCCTTTGGGAGACATTCCAAATCCAAACTATAGCACATAGTATCCACCAGATTTCTCCATTATACATATAATGTTTTCTTTTCTCCACATTCTGGAAATGAGTCCAATACAGCTTACACTCAAAGAGAGGAGAATCTAACTCCATCTCCTATAGGGGGAAGCATCTACTTATGCTATTTGGAATGCTTCTGTAAGATCTTCTCCTCGTTTATTTATTTATTTAATCATTTATATCAGGGTAGAATTGTGGATATTTAATTTGTTCTTTGAGTTATAATCTAGCACTACATTATTTATTTATTTTTGTTTACATTGTTCTAATGCTGACCATTCTGAACTCTTTCAGGTTGGTTCTTCTATTTCTTTAACATACTTCCCTCCTTTTTAAAAATTTTTAAATTTTTTAACAAAGTAATTCCTTACTTCCTGGCACTGTAAGATACTTCAGGCTCATCTCGTATTTTTTCTGCACTGGCCCTAGAATGAGCCTTTTCTCTAAGAAGCCTTGATCCCATTTATTGAAGAAGAGTATTTAGAAACCAAGATCTGGGTTCAGGATATGTCATTACTATGAGGGTGTCTCTTTTTGCAGACTTTCTGCAGAGAGAGGTAGGATATAGATTAACTTGTATTCGCTCCTCTGTAAACACATAGCTGTAATCACTTCTGTATGTTTCTGTGCACCTTACATACACATGACCTAATGGTGAAGTTTCTGATTCAGCACCACAGGGTACATTTTAGCTTTCTTCCTTTGCTTATTTATAAATTCCTTCTTGGACAGTGATAAACCTGGCTTAATTTTTGGTTTTGGTGCATCATTATACATAAAAATGGGATTCATTACACATAGTCATATATGCACATAATATAAATTGGTTAATTTCATTCTTCCTGCACCTAACTTATAAATTAAACTTTGCCATAGGTATTTATTTATATGTAGGAAGAACATAGTCTATATAAGTTTCAATGCTATCTGCAGTTTTGGGCATCCACTGAGGATCTTGGCACATTTCCCTGGCAGATGAGGGGGACTACTGAACAATTTAACAGAGTTAGAGTCATTTGTCATACCCTGCATTCCATCTTGGGATTCTTCAGCATCCTGGTTTGTTTTTAGTTGGAATCCATTGACATTCATGCTTTACCATGTGCAGTCTGTGGGTTTTGACAGTGGATACTTCTGTAGCCACCATCCAGCACCACAAAGAGCAAATCTCCTCCATGTGACCCCTCATACTTAATTCCTTCCACTCTCCCAACCTTTTGAAAACACCAACCTTGTTTCTGCTTGTACAGCTTTGATAGCCTGGCTTTTGATAGTGACTTTTAAAATATTCTTTGCAGACATGAAAGTTATTTGTAAGCAGAACAGTTGTCTTGCTTCGTGATTGGAATCAGTCAATAGCAGGATTGAGTCCAGCCTTGACACTTCCCTAAGTCTCAATTTTTCCATCTGTAAATGGGTATAAAAACAGTTCAAACTTCATGAGAATGATTAGAAGAGATAACAGCTGTTGCCATGGTATATGCCACTGCCACATAGTAAGTAATAATCTTGATAATACAGCTTTGGTTATACTTGCTTTTATCATCATCAACATTGTTGTCATTATCGTGGGTGGGGTATAAAAAATATTTAAAGAGGTCAGGAAATCTTGCCCTCTTAAGTTGCTGGTATCCGTGAGAATGCATGCATGGATCCTTCCTTATGGGGTGGAAGGAGGGTAGAGGACATGTGACTTTGGGTTTGATTTGTCTTCTGGTATTTGGGACATGTGTGTATTAAAAGAATTGATACTGGCATTGACTGTCTCTAAGGACACAGAATCATCTGTCTTCGTTTCAAATATTGCCCTTGACCAGGAGATTTCAAGAGTTCAACTTGGCTCTTCTTTGTTTCCAAGATTTCTAAAATTTTTTTCTAGTAAGAAGACAACACTACAACAATACAGAATGAATTTTTTGGGGTGGGGGTAGGCACTGGTGACTGAACCCAGGCACGCACTGAGCCACACCTCCAGCCCTTTTTATATTTTTTATTTTGAGAGAGTCTCTCTAAGTTGCTTAGGGTCTCACTAAATTGCTTTGGGCCTCGCTAAATTGCTGAGGCTGGCTTTGAATTTGGGATTCTCCTGCCTCAGCCTCCCTTGGCTACTGGGATTATAGGCATGAGCACCACACCCAGCTAGAATAAACTTTTTAAAGAAGTATGTCACTATAATTCCAGATCCAATTGGATTTCGTTTTGGTAGTTGCTGTCTCCTTCATGCCTGACTTTTTCCATAGATACAGATACGCTATTTATCGTATCATAGATGTTTCTTACAGAGCCTTTATAATGCTATTTCATGACAGTTCCATCAAGCAGATTCCCTATCCTTCTCTAAACCATTCCACTATTTTGTGTGCAACTTCTTCATGAATATCATGTTTCGCTTGTTGGTTTATTTCCTTAGAATATATTCCCCAGAGTAGGACTTTTGAACCAAAAATAAGGATGTCTTACAGCTTTATTTGCAGCATTTTATAGAAATAAATCAGTTCATCCTTTTTGTTTGTTTGTTTGTTTGTTTGTTTGTTTGTTTTGGTACCTGGGATTGAGTCCAGGGCACTCAACCACTGAGCCACATCCCCAATCCTTTTTTATATTTTATTTAGAGACAGGGTCTCGCTAAATTGCTTAGGGCCTCACTAAATTGCTGAGGCTGGCTTTGAATTTGTAATCCTCCTGCCTCAGCCTCTCAAGCCACTGAGATTACAGAGGTGCACCAACATGCCCAGCATTGTTTTGTTTTGGGGTCTCACTATATTGCTTAGGATGGCCTGGACTTCATGGTTGAAGCAATCCTCCTGCCTAGGCTCCTTAGTGGCTGGTACTATAGGTGCATACCACCACCTCCAGCTCAACCCTTAATTTTTTGACTGTCAGTCTATATTTCACCCAGTGGAAACCATTTGAGGATGTGATCAAACATGGCAAAGTGTCCCAGACTAGTGCCCCAGAAGATCATTAGTAAATTTATCATCTGATTGTGTTTTGAAAACCATAATTTTCCCCTTGATTCATTTTCCTTGAATACCTACAGCCCCTTCCCCCAAACTTCCAGTTCTCCCTCTCAGGGCTTCTGGAAGGGCGCACCTCTCAAGTCTTTTCTCAGAAACTCATCCTTTGTTTACTTTGAGAGGAAGGACTTGTTTGCATCTGTAAAAACAGGACCATATTGTTTGCAGATGCTAGGGGTGCTGCCAGATAATTGAATGTAAAAAGTTGAGGCTTTTAAATCATTTTTACAAACCTGGACACACAAGAGTATTTTCTTAGAATTAAGAAGAAAAGAGCATGAAGTAAAGATTGTGGGCTTGGGTTTCTAATTCAAACATTTCACTTGAGTTCATAGTAGCAACATTTCAAACCCACAGAAAGGGAGGGGCCTGGAGATGGGAGAGGAGAGGGGACTAGGAAAAAGAATAAAACCGCAGTTTCATCTTCTGATCTAGAAAACAAACACATTAGCAGAGTTAGAAAAATGACAAAACAAAAACTCAATCCTAGCCGTTTCTGTCCCTCCTAGTAGAAGTTCTACAGTATTTTTTTTCTTCTCCCATTCATGGTTCTCTATCTCACTTTATTTGAAGATGAGAGTGACTCTAAAGTCATGTGTTTCTTATCAGCATTTGATAAAGCCCCCTACCCTTTAGGAGAGAGGCCCACACAGGTAATAGCTTTTGTTTAAAGCTAATTGCTTTTAGTATTAAGTGCTTTGGTTAGAAACAGGAAATTAAGGAGGCAGTCATTTCTGTCTAGCATTGCTAGAGACAGACGAGAACTTCTTGAACAAATTGTCCAGCTTGAACTTAGAAGGCTTATTTCTTTTCCCAAGCACATTTTGGAATCTGTTATAGTGTTCGCAAATGTGATGAGGAAAAGAGTGAGCTCCGAGGTCCTGCTCAAGCCTGCAGCTTCTGCACGGGCTCCCAAGGGCAAGAATGGCCATCCTGCTTCCAGACCCTCATTCATAAGCCTCAGCCCCTCACAGGGCTCTGAGCCTGGTGGTGAGAGGGACCAGGAATGTTTGCTGCTATCTGTGGTGGAAAGGGTCTCACCCGTCCCAAGGTAGCCATGACAACTGCAGGGGGACCTCTGGAGACAAGGAGCTGGCTCAGGTTGCTCACAGAGTCACTCTGGGCTAAGTGCTGGCTCTAGGCAAGAACAGGAGTGAGTGACAAGTGGAGGTTCCGGATGCGAGTTGAGAGCCTGGTGCCTAGAGGACTAATGAGGTTTCAATTTCTGGGGGCTTTGGAGAGCTGGGGAGTGTGGCGAGGATGAAGTCAGCACAGTGACAGTGTGCTACTGGTGTGCATCTTCTGGCTGCAGTGCAGTGTCAATAACCAGCTGCTTGTTCCCTTACTGCTTGTCAGCCTCCACCTCCCATTTCAGCTCAGCCCTCTCCGCCTCTGTACAAAGAGAAGGAGGTTGGAGGACGTGCTGGAGGTGGATCTCCAAAGTGCTTTGCTCAGGCAGCTGGAAATGCGTAGGTTGCATTTTTAGCCTCAGACTCCTAGTCCTGGGCTGTTCTGGACACAGGCAGATGGGAATTGACTGGAATCCTGTCTTTTGTGAGAAATCAAGGCATGATGTTGTTAAAAGAAAAAAATGATTTAATTATCCCGCTTAAAGCACGGTAAGGCAGAATTTATTCAAGATCATTGCAATAGGTACAGGGACACTGGTAAGGGAATTTTGCAGCGGAAGAGAGATTGAGCTCAATTCTAAATATGGCATGGGCAAGTGGAGATTTCTAGCTAAGGAGCAAGGTAGAGTAGGGAGTAAGTGGTATCAGAATGTTACGTACGGGGAAATCTCAGGGATAAGGGAGATTCTAGTTAAACTGACCTGATAGGATCCTTGCTGAAAACACTCCAGGGAGACCAAATATCACCTGGAGGATGGTGGAGGGTGATTAGCCTGATCAGGTACCCAGGGTGATAAGGTATCAAGGGTGGGGGATCCTTGCTAAACTGATTTAGCAGGGTTCTTTGCGAAAATTGGATTTTGTAAGGACATGCACAAAGAGCCTAGGGAAAACTTCAGAAGCCTGACTACTTCTTGGGGCTGGGGTGTAGCTCAGTGGTAGAGCATGCACTTAGAATGCATAAGGCCCTGGGTTTGCTCCCCAGCACAGCCACAAAGTGGGGGAAAAAGCTTCTTCTTGGGTATGTTTAACCTGCAGTACTGATTCTAATAGTAACTCAAATGAACAGATTGTTACTTTGTTTTGCTTTTAGGGTTTTATTCCCCCAACTCTTAGGAAAAAAGTCAATACTTGGTATTTCCTTGTCAGGACTCCGGTCCCAGCTAGTTTTCGGATGACAAGTCAATCATTTCATTCCTCTAAACCTAGGTTTGGGGATTTGGATAAATCTTTCTTTTTTAAATCCCCCTCCTTATGAGGCAGGGACTGTTAATTTTGGTCTGAGAAGTTGCCCTGAGGCTGCGGTGTAGCTCAGTGGTAGAGCATTGGGTGTAGCAAGCGGAAGACCCTGGTTCAATCTCTAGCAACCAAACAAACAAATTTTTTAAAAAACCCCAACAGTTGCCCGGAGGGTCAAGTCAGACCTTGAGTGCACCAGAGCTGTCCCTGTGTGATACTGTAGCATAGCTGTGGCCTTTGACACTGTGTTTGTGGTCATTCTTTCCCTCTTCCGCACATCTAGCACAGGGCTGGGCATGTGCAGAGACTCTTGTTAAGTTGTACTGAACCGAGTTGTCCAGGCTAAGGATCCCCAGTGGAAAGAAGAAAGGAACTTCAGGCTGAATTAGACTAGGACCATCAAGGCCAAGGCCATGGACTGAGAAAGTTTGCAGCTGTGGGAGGCTGTGGGCTTCCTGCGTGAGGATGGGGTGATCTCGGGCCTCCAGAGAGCCGCCATAAGGGCCAGTGTTGATTTACCCACCCCGGCCTCTCTCTGTTCCTCTCTCCCTTCTTCTTGTGACTGAGAGTCACCTTGACTTTCCTTGACTTTCCGGAAGCCGTTTCTGTTGCTTTTAACTCTTGGTATTGTATTTGAACATGTAACAAAGCAGAAACCCGTTGCCTTCTTTTCAAGGACGCAGTTATTGTTCAATGTTTGTTTTTGCTTTTCTTCTCATTTGAAAATTGTGTGTAAAATTTAATGACCTTTCAAGAAATGCTCTGGAAAATGCCATGGCCACTATAGATCATCTGGATACTTTGCTTTTGATGATTTTTCCTCTTTTTATCCCTCTCTGTTCCGAAACTCATCCTCATTTTTTTCTCCCCTTTTCTTCTCGGCTCAGAAGTTGGATGGACTTGTCAAGCTCCGGACTGTGCGAGAAGCGCCATCCGAGTGCATCTGCCCCCCAGGTAAGTGGACATTCACCCCTCACCGCTTCCTGGTTTCTGTAGTCCTGACCCTGATCTCATCTCCCTGGTCATAACTGCTCAAGACACCCATGGCCAAGAGGGTTATCTGGGGTTTGGGGCTGTTGTACCTTGTGGATGGTCCTGGTATCTTCTTTTCTATGTCTTCTCAGGAAAGTTCATTGGTCAAAGATTCCAGTGAGAAGATCTGACTTGGTTTGATTGGTGGTACTGGCAGAGAAACTATGAAAGTGCAAGAGATGACTTAGAATAAAGTCAAAAGTAGCGGTTCCATTTTAAAGATGATGAAACAGAAATGAACCAATGGGAGACACCATCCACTTGGTATTAGCCCTGTGACCAGAGCTCTGTTTCAGACATGAGGAGTAAATAATCTGGTGAATGAAGAATTTTTGTTTTCATCTCTTTTGATGGAGACAGAGGAGGGGAACAGGAAACTGCCTGGATTATTCAAATTATGTCCATCTTTGGTTTTGCTGTTGTAGACCAGGAGGGCTGTGCATAAAGCCAGATTTACTGATTTCCAATTCATGTAGCTCAAATTCATCTTCCCACCATCAGCTCTTCTGGTTGTCATCGGGGGAGCTTTATACAGAGCATGATGGAGAATTTGTGTGTAGTCTCTAACCCTGGTGTTTTCAAGGTTAGAATGATCCTTGCATAGGAGGATATATAACACCTGAGAAAGAGTGGAACGTTGTAACGTATCTCAGACTTGTCCTCACTGTCACTGTCACTCCTGTTATTGGCCAAGTTATCTGGCATTTTCTACTCTGCTTTAGCCAGTCCAGAAACCAAACTCACTGATAACTAAAATCTCAAAGTTGGGAAGCCCCTCTGCAAAGGTAAATCTCATGGTGGGAAAATTCAGTCTCTGAGGACCCTGTGGGAGATTTTATGATTGAACTCAAGCTACCCTAGGACCTCTGAAAAAACAATTTTTTTTGGCTCTTTTCAACTTATTGCTTGAAGGAATTGCAGGAAGGAGTTACATTAGTCCAAGTTAAATGTGGACCCCAAATGGTTACATTATATAAGCTGTGCAGCTTTTAAACTTGTGACAAGGGACAGAAGGGAAATTCTACTCATTGCAAGGAAATCCTCACTTAAGCTTCAGTGAGCCACAAGCACTTAAAACCCATGAACTTCCCACTGATTATCCTTAATCTGTCCAGTCTCTACCAGGAACTGGCATATGTTCTTGCTCTGGTCACCCTGCAGCTGATTTTCTTCTCCACAGTCTGGATGCTCAATTACAGTTCCATTGACAGCAAATTTCTTCTTAAACACCTTCACTAGTTTCATTTTATCATAATCATCAGGAATCCTTTGGACGATAGTAAGGGTCTTCTTGCCATTTCTCTGTTGAATTCTTATACGGTTGTAATCCTCAGAGCCAGCAGGAAGCAGGTCATCACACTTACGTGCATCAGCAAAGGGGTTGAAAGAGTGGAGGTTCTGGAAGCGGGAGGCTACTGAGTCCTCAGTGGCAGCTCAGTGACTGGGGATCTCTGAGATTTTTAATAGGAGGAAAAAAGACATCACAAAGATACATTAGGATATTAAAGAAGTCACAAATTGCAATTAAACAAGGTCCACAAATGAATTTTTGGGTAATCTGCAAAATATATAAAATGGAAACAATCCCTCTTTTTTTTTCCTTCTTTCTTTCTTTCTGAGTGTTATATTGGATGTACAGTGAGACCTGCATATCCATAGGTTTTACATTCATAAATTAACCAACCTTGGGTTCAGTCAACAGTGGATTAAAAGTATTTGGGGAAAAAATTGCATCTGGACTGAACATATACATACTTTTTCTCTTGTCACTATTTCCTTAAAAAATATAGCATAACAACTATTTATTTTATTGTATTCAGTATTATAGGTAATGTACAGATGATTTAAAGTGTACAGGTAGAAATACATAGATCCTATGCAAATATTATATTATTTTATATAAGGAATTTGAGCATCTGTGGATTTTGGTACCCTGTATGTATAGGGCTGCACTGACCTGGAACCAATCTCCACTGATGCTAAGGGATGCCTGTATATTTGTGATTTATGTGAATCAGTTTTTTGTTTGCTAGTTTGTTTACATTTGGAGTCACAACCCATTCATGAGACAGGAAATGAGTTTAGGAGTCTACAACCAGCATCTTGAAATTGTGAACTGTTCTAGAATAGAATAAAAAATACTGGAGTGAGACTTTCCTTTCAGCTATTTATATTTGTAGGTGTGCCCTGGATGGCAATATGATGTGGGTTTCTTGCTAACAGAATGTTTAAAAGTCCCAAATACACATGGTAGATGGAGGGAGAGAAGTTGAGGCAGTGAGGTGACATAGAGCTCCTGCATAAATTGGAACTGGGGCCAAATCTTGGATCTGCCACTTCCTCACTGTGAGAGTTTTTATCAATAAATGATGATAATATTGGAGTGGGCTCTGGGGTCCTTTCTGAGGTCCTAGGGAAAGTATGTATTAAGGACAATGACCTGGAGACAGTCCTGTATCCTACGTTCCCTTGTGGGAAGAAGTGGGTAGCAGGGGATTCTGAACCACCAGGAGAGGCTACAAGAGGGTCTCAGAGAAGCTCATGGGGCTGAAGGGCTAGTCAGACATTTGAACAGTTTTGAAAGCACCATCTATTAGCCAAAGTGAAACATGCGTTAATTCTTCTATGGATTTAGTGGTAAATAAGAGAAGTCTTTCTTCTGGTATAGTCAGATTCCTAACCAAGAGGATTTGACCACTTAATGTGTTTTATAACACTGGAGGGACTACATCCGAAGGTGGCTGAGCTTGTCAGATTCTTGATATCCTCCTACAGAGAGCATACAGCATGGTGCTGTAGGTAAAGGGGCAGAAGCAGGACATGAATGAATAATTTGGCGGCTAAGCTGCATACAAATGAAAACCACTAATTCCTTCTGCTGAATTTGGCTTCCCACCCTTCATGGAGCCCCTACATCCACCCCTGGGAATTGTGGTTTTCAAAATTGTGGCTTCTAGGATTTCAACATGTGGGATTTCAATCTTTTGGGATTATGATCTTCAGGGGTTTTTGATCTTTAGGGATTTTAGACTTTCAGGGTTTTGATCTTTGGGAATTTCAGCATTTGGAATGATAGCATTCCAGGGTTGTATCTTTGGGGATTATGATCAGCACTAAGGCAAAACCTCCAGGCCAACTAAGAGTAGGGCCTGTGATCTCCCTGCCGGTGGTGAGCCTGTGCTGTGGTTGTCTCAGGGACTCCTGGCTGTAATTCAGCTGTCCTGGCCAGTGTGGTCAAGTTGGCCCTGGGGATGCAGCACAGTAATCTCAGCAGGGTCCTTGTCTTCCTGTGTCCACATTCTGTCTCTCCTGCCACCTCCAGCTTGGAGACCAGAGTTCTTCATCAACACAAATCTCAGGAGGCTGCCCGACGCTCCCCTGGTCAGGAAAAGGACAGAGGCCTTTTTCTGTAACACCAGAGTTCTGAACTCTCTCCCTTTCTTCCTGGGTCTGATAAAAAAGCCTCACAGTCTTTGGAGTCTGGAGATGCGGACCACCCTCTAGAGTTTGGATCCCTGTCTGATCTGAGATACCCACAGATCCCTTGGCCCAGTTCCTTCCCACGGTTCAAGGAGACAGTGTAATCTTTTGTTGGATCCTAGCAGGCGGCAGGCAGATAAGGAGGCCGGAGGAGGGGGTGGTTCCTCTGTGTAAGTTGCCCATTGAGAATCCAGATATACAGGGGCAGCCATAGGCTGAGGCAGTGGCAGGCTTCAGGCAGGAAGATGTGCATCCCTCTTGCCCAAGTCTAAGATGGAAGGACTGGAAGGCCTGGCCCCTGCACCAGCTCTCTGACCTTGATTCAGTGAGGGGCCCTTGAGCCTTGCACTGTTTTTCTGTAAAATGATGTAGTGGGTTGAATCATGTTCCCCTAAAAGATATGTCCAAGTCCTAGCCTCCAATACCTGCAAATGTGACCTTATTTGGAAATAGGATATTTGCAGATGTACAGTAGTCCCCCGTTATCCATGGAGGATCCATTTCAAGATTCCCAGTGATGCCTGAAACCATGGATAGTACTGAACCCTAGATATACTATGTTTTTTCCTATACATACATAGCTATGATAAAGTTTAATTTATAAGTTAGGCACCATGAGAGATTAATAATAACTAATAATAAAATTGAACAGATAACAATATACTATAATAGAAGTTATGTAGATGTGGATTCTCAGAATTTCTTATTTTCTTTTATCTTTTTATTTAAGGGAAGCACTTTTCAGCTTCTCTTGAGCAGTCCTGAATTTCCAACATTTCTACTCTTGTGCTTTGGGGCCATTATTAATAGAGTAGGGGTCACTTGAACACAAGCACTTTAATCACTCCAAATCCATGAAGTTGATGTGATAACCTAGACAGCCACTAAGTGACCAATGGGCAGGCAGCATATATGGATATGTTGGATAAGGGGCGATTTATATCCCTTTGGGAAGGAGCAGGTGGCAGGAGATTTCATCATTCAACTCAGAGTAGTATGCAATTTTAAACTTATAAATTGTTTCTTTCTGGAGTTTTCCATTTAATGTCTTTGGGCCTCAGTTGATGGTAGGCAGCTGAAATCTGAAAGTGAAATCGTGGATAAAGGAGACAACTGTAATTAAGTTAAGGATCTTGAGATGAGATCATCCAATGACTGATGACCTCAGAAGAGAAGATATGGGGAGATTTGACACAGAGCCACACAGAGGAAGCGAAGTAACTACAGAGAAGAAAGTGAGGTGTCCACAAGCCACGGGGACACCAAGTTGCCAGTAGCCACCAGATATTAGACAGGTATGGAAGGAGTTTTTCTCCCAAGGCCTCCAGAAAGAATCAATTCTGTCAACAGTCTGAACTTCTGGCCTCTAGAATCATAAGAGAAAAATTTCTGTCATTTTTTGGGAATCTAATGTGTGGTAATGTGTTGCTGCATCAGCCCTAGGAAATGAAAACAAATGGGAACAATAATCACCCTGAAGGCCTCATAAGATTGTTGAAAGGATGGAAATGCCAGGGACAGAAGGAGCTTCCAGCACTGGGGAGTGTGAGTCACATGTACCTGGGGGGCTGTCCTGTCACTGCTCTTTCATAAGTACCTGCCCAGAAAGAGAGCCACGTTCATCCTTCAGCAGGTGACTCCCAGGCTAGAGGTACCTGAGATTTATCTGTGTCCCTTGCATTTATCATTTAAGTGTTCAAAAAATGTTTAAAACTAAAAAAAAATTTTCTTTTTAAATATGAAGCAAAATGTGTGACCAGAAAATTAAAGGTACTGCATAAGATTATACATGAAAAACAAATTCTCCTCCCGTGATCCTCCCCAGCTCTCCTGCTCCTACTCCCCTTTCAGAGACCCTTTATCAGTTATTCATATGTCTAGTCTGAAGCACTGCCCAGGAGAACATCCTGTGATGATGTTCTGCGTCTGAATTATCCAATACTGGAACCAATACTAATCACACACAACTATTAAGCCCTTGAGATATGGCTTGTGTGACAAAAAAAAAAAACAAAAAAAAAAACACCTGAATTTTAAAATTTTATTTCATTTTAACAAATTTCAGTTTAAATTGCTACATACAGCTGGTGGCTATATTGGATAGCCCAGTGTCAGCAATAGTTTATGTACAAAGATTTTCATTGATTTACGTTGGGGTCACATCATAATAAACCACTATAAGTTAAAAATATGATGTTGGAAGTACATTTAACATACTTTAACTTCTGAATATCATAAGTTGACCTTGCCTACCTTAAATGTGCTCAGAACACATACATAAGCTTAGGATTGGGCAAAATCATTTAACACAAAGCCTATTTTATAATAAACTATGGAATATCTCATCATTTTTTGGATATTGTGCTGGAAGTGAAAAATGGAATGGTTTTGCATTATCATGCAAGTTAAAGAAACTGAAAAAGCAAGAAAAGAAAAAGGTAAGTCAAGCCATCAGAAGTCAGGGAACATCTGTAAATCAGCAAATCAGTTCTCTACCTTTTTGTGTGCAATTAGCTCATAAGTTGTTTTTAGGATGTGGCTTTTTTTTCAGTTTGCAATTTCTCCTTGAGATGGTCTATGTCAGTCTATATGATAGACAGCAGGTGCTATCTCATTTGGTTCACAGGATGCTGTCATGCTATTGGGATATCCTGAGATGTACTTGCCCAATTCCACCTCCCAAGGACATTTGGGTTGTTTGCCATCCTGGGTTTTCTTTTTTGGGGGGAGTGGGGTATTGGGGAACAAATCCAGGGGCACTTAACCACTGAGCCACATCCCCAGCCCTTTTTTTGTATTTTATTTAGAAACAGGGTCTCACTGAGTTACTTAGGACCTCATGGAATTGCTGAGGCTGGCTTTGAACTCGCAATCCTCCTACCTCAGCCTCCTGAGCGGTTGGGATTACAGGGATTACAGGCATGCACCACCACACCCAGCCCATCCTGGGTTCTCATCCTGCATCCAACCTGTGATGGAGGGAAAGAAGGCCTATCATTTCCCCTGGTTGTCCGACTTCATCCTGCTTTACTCTGAAGCCCATCATGAGCCAGTCTCTGCTGTGGGGTCTGGGAGGAGGGTTGGACTAGGACAGGAGACCTCAGTTTAAGGGGGAAGCCAACCAGGTTGACCCTGAAGCCCATTCCATGGGAGCCGGCTACACCATGCTGTGAACAGTCACAACATGGGAGCACTCCTTCCACAAGGCAGCTTTGGAGCCTTGGAGCCTGAGAAGCCTGGATATGAATCCTGACTCTTCTACTTAATCAGCCATCGTGTGGTCCCATGTTGCATGACCTGGAGATACAACCCATTTTGGTGTAAAAGTCCTTTGCATTCACTCACTCTTTAAGTTACAAGCATCAGAATATTAATGTTCTGACCATTTTACATAAATAAAGGAAAAAAGGAAACTTATCAGATCATACAATGGGGAATAGAAAGGTGAGAGGTAGAACCAACTTCAGGTATGTCTGAGCTCAGGGCCTCTCTTCATCCCCCAACCCTTCTCCACATCACTTCCAGATCATCCTTCTTTGGGAAGGTGGCCACCAGTAGCTCCAGCGAGGTTACACCTGCTCAGCAATACCAGCAGATAGAGCACTCGCCTTTCTTACCAGTCTCAGAATTAGAGAGTAGGGGATATTGTGGGTTGAGCTGTATCCCCCCAAAATCCATCTGTTGGAGTCCTAACCCCTGATACCTCAGAATGCATCTGTATTTGGAGACAAGTAACTAAGGCAAAGTGAGGTCATTAAGGTGTTCTCACAAGAAAAGGCGATTTGGACACAGGGAAACATACACACACACAGAGAAGACCATGCAGAGATACAGGGAGAAGATGGCCATCTACAAGCCAAGGAGTTAGGCCTCTAAAGGAACCAACCAGAAATTTCGACCTTGGACTTCCAGCCTCCAGAACTGAGAAAATACATTTCTGTTATTTAGCTCACCTAGGCCTTTGTTATGGCAGCTGTAGCATACAAATGCCAGGAGTTACTTAAAGGAGACTGAGTTTCTAGTAGGAAAGATGAAAAGGTTTTTAAAATGGATCCAACCATGTTTACACAACAGAGTAAACGTCCTAAATGCTGTGGAACTGTGTTCAGGTGCTCCTTGACGTACAACAGACTCACACTGTAGGTGGAGAATATCATAAGTCATAAATGCGCTTAATAAAGTGAACCCACAGAGCACACCGGAGACTCAGCCATTGCTGCTGATGGCTACCCGGCTGACTGGGAGCTGCACTCGCTGCTGCTGCCCAGAGTCATGGGAGAGGATAGTACCTCAGATCACTCTCCAAGAAGACCCAAACTCAGAATTCAAAGTATGGATTCTTCTGGATGTGTCATGCTTTCCCATCCTTGTAAAGTTGAACAACAAATTTGACCATTGTAAGTCATGGACTGTCTGTGCTTTGAAATAGTGTTACATGTTTACAGATTTTTTTTTTTTTAAAGAAGAAGTCCCAGAATCGGCCCTAATGCGCCTGGCTTGGGGTAGGTACCTACCTCTGAATAATCGCCATGGCCTGGAGGATGTGATAAATTGATTGCCAAGGTCTGGGTCATGTGACCATTCCTGGAGCTGGGGGAAGCAACTATGGGAAATGGTTGGGCCTTCTAGAACCATGTGGTGTAGGAAAGGTGGCTACCCCAAGGAAAACAGGGGTGCTGTCCCCAAAAGAGTAGGAAACAGATTCAGCGAGGCAAATATAGTAGATGACAACTTTTGTTCTGCTCCAGGGACAGCTGGCCAGGAGATCCTTACTGGGCAAGGTAGACAGATTCTGATTTTGACCAGAGATTTTCCTCCAAGCACACTAGGGCTGTTGTTAGCTCTCTGTTGAATTGTCCCTCAGGCAGTGTGTCAAGGACAGAGAAGCTAGATTCAGACTGCCTGGCTCAAGTTCTGCCCTTACTAACTCCAGGCCTCAGTTTCCCATCTGTAAAATGAGCTTCCTAACAGTACTTACCTCATAGGATTTTTGCATGGATGGAATGAGTTAATCTGCATAGGCAGCTTAGGCCAGCTCTGCACTGCCTCCTGAGAACCAGTGTGTTGTGGTTCCCATTAATTCAGCTCCATTGTCATCAGCCAGGGGCTGCCAGAGAGGAAGGAGAGGAGGAGGTACAGAGTTAGAGGTTGGCTGGGACTATTCTGATGGGAAAGAACAAAGGCTTGGCCACCTTTATTGGCATGTTCTGCTGGGAGATGGGTGAGAGAATGCGGGTGACACCAGAGTGAGAGAAACAGAAGAAAAGAAATCATGTAGCCCAGGGACTCTCATCAAATACTAACAGCAGCACAGCCTCAGGCTTCTGCCCCTTTATTCTTGTTTCTAATCTGGCTCAATCTGCCCTGGACATTATTGGGAACTTCCCAAAAAAGTGGTAGTACTCATTTCCTTTTTGTATCCTTGCATAATATTCCAGAGACATGTGCAGTTTCCAAGTGATGTGCTCTGTGCTTGCAGGACAGGGTGATTTTCCAGAAATGAATAAACAGATTCATCAGAGTTAGAAATTCCCTGCTCTGTGAAAACATTTGGAAGTTTGAGCAGAGGAGTAGACTCTACTTAACAGAACATACAACTCAATGTGGAAATGATACACAGCCTGATATGTTTCATCGATAGTTTATGGAAAATGTTAGAGTGGAGCAGAAGTTGTACAAATTACTGGTATTCAACCTCTTTACTGTATTTATTGTTGTTAAGAATGAGCTAGGGGAAGGGGACGTGCTCTCTTAGCATTTTGAAACAAGAAACTATCCTCTTTTGAATTGTTTATATGTAGAATTTTTTAAATGATACTTTTCAAAAACAAGTGTTAAAAATCCCAGTTGACTTGAGTTTATGGCAAAATCAAATGGCCTATAAGGTAGGCATTTAATTATGTACCAAGTTGAAGGAGATGATTTATGTCTGATTATTTTGTTTGCTTTTTTCTCCAGAATCTTCTGAAGGATGGTCTGTTTCCCTGCTCCGCTATACATAGATATTTATTCATTTTTTCATTTGCTCATTAATTCATTCATCTCAACATACATATACATCTCAACATATTTTGTGCTAGTCCTCCTATGAGAGATATTCCATGTGTCCCAAGGACTATAGCCCCCATCCCTCCAAGCCCCGCCCTTGCCTTCACCTACCCTGCCATCTTCCAGCCACATAGTCTGGACCTTCCTTGGAGCCACTCTTTGTTCAAGATGTCAACTCACATGTCCCTAATGAAGGTTGTTAGAGACAATTTCAAATCCACTTGTAGAGATATGAAAACCATGATAGCTTAAGAATGGGACAAGTCCTAAGATCAAAAAGTCCTGTCAAATTAAAAGGAAAGGAGATTGATTGCTGCAGGTCAGAAGGATCTGGATGTCGGGAGATGTGGGTCCTTCTCTGAAAGGGTGGGCAGGGTTTTGAAAACTGGTTGGCATATTAGCCAGCTGGGATAGGGACACCTTTCCATAAGGCCTGCCATCCTGAGCAGAGGTAAAGGGGAGCTCCCAGGTGCAGCCAGGTCTCTGTGTGGCTGGAAGATGGCAGCAGAGGTGAAGGTGCGGGCAGGACTCAGAGGCATTGTGGCTGTATGCACAGGATACAGCTGAAGGTAGCTGGGTAGGCCAGGTAGAGTTCAGCTTTAAAAGGAGGACTCTAGAATTAGTAGGGAGGATGGAGACCGGATCGCAGCTATGGCTCCAACAGGCTCACAGAGGGGTGTGCTCGGTGCATACAGGGTCTTGACTTGTTCACTGTTGCATCCCCCGAGCCTAGAATGGTGCCAGGCACGTGGAGGTGGGTTGTTAAATATCTGCTCAATGGCCTGCCTGGAGAAGAGGTCATGAGAACTTGAACGAGGGCCACGAGAATTGATAGCAGGGAACAGCTGTGACAGGCACCAGGCCATGTGGAGGACAAAACTCACAAACAGGATGGATGGGCATGGGAGGGGACAGACATGACTGAAGCTGCAAGCCTGGGGGAAGAATGACTTTGGCCAGAAACAGGAAATCCCCCAAAAGGAACTGATTTGGAAGGGAACAGGGTAGGCAGGGTTTTGGGCAGTGGCCTTACAAACCAACTTGTAGAACGACTGATGAATGGAAAAAAGTAATTAGAAGTTTTCTCTTCAAGCATAGTCTAGCCACTCTGAATCTATTAATTATCAAATGTCTCTTGTCCTGTAAATAAAGTCCTTGAAGTTTAGCTGTGTTCTCACCATTGGGATTTAGACATTTACTTGTGACCACCAGAGGGAGCCCAATATATTTATTAAATTCTATAGAAACATAACAGGAATTTAAAAGGATAATTAATATTTATACTTAAAAATTACTAGAAAGCACACAAAAGTTCAAGCCAAAGGCATTGATTCACAAAGTCAACCACTTGGTCTAGTATTTTTTTTCCCTAGGCTAAAATGAAAGACCACTCAGAAATTTCCAGATGATTCCAAAATCTTGCGGTTTGCTGACAGTTTCAGGATGATGATGATTATGTGATGGGTAAAATATCCATTAGAAAACACATTCCTAGAAATACATTGCCTCACTTGTCCAGCATTTATTGAGCACCATCGCATTTACTTGTAGCAGAGTCCTTGTAACTGTGGGAAAATAAGACCAGAAATGTCATGACCTCTGTTTGATGAACTCTGCCAACTATTTGGTGACAGGTGCAGCTTTCCTCTCTGTGAGGTGTCGTATAACTTTGTACAATGGGATTATGAAGTGTTGCACATATCAGGAGCTTACTAGGGGTATAACTGCCTTTTCCAGGGGATAAGTTCAGTGTTGTTGTAATATCTGGCTTTTAACTTATCTTCTGCCGAAGTATATTCCATGTGGATTAAAGATTTCAGTGTAAAAACTAAAACCATGGACACAAATCCAGTGGGCTCACTTTCTAGAATTCTGAGTTAGAATTGGGCTTTGTAAGCAGCAGTAATCCTCAATCAGGGAGGATTTTGCCCTGTGGCACTATTGGGCAATGTCCGGAGACATTTTTGGGTGACAATTTGGGGGATGCTAAGGCAAAGTTTCCCCACCACAAAGAATTATCCAGCCCAAATTTCTGGTATTGCTGAGGTAGTGATCCTGTCACAGAGAAAAAATGTTTTCTTGAGTTGGGGGTGTAGCTCAGTGGTAGATCGCTTGCTTAGCATGTTCGAGGCCCTGGGTTCAATTCCTGGCACCACAAAAACAAATAAATGAACAAATGTTTTTTTTGAACATTTTAAGTTTTGAAGATTAAATTTTCTGTAGAGAAAGAAAAATTCTACCTTAACAATGTTTAGTGATAAATGATGGGGCTGGGGGTATAGGAGGATTGCCTAGCAGGCCCAAGCCCCTGGGTTTGATTCCCAAAACAACCACAAAAAAGACAAATAACAAACAGAAAATGTTTTTTCAACATGTATGAGCAGCATATGATTAATATTCAAGAGATATAAAATGCTCTTACAAAAGAATAAGGAATAGTCAAATACTTTAGAAAAGGGGTGGGCAAAAGAGTTTGAATGGGGACCCCCATAGGAAAAAATAGGAATGATATACTTTCCTTTAGTGAACATATTTACAGAGCATTCATTCTGCACTAGCCACTAGTCTGGGGACTTGAAAAGATGGCCCATGTCATGAATAATGGAGAAAATACATCATAAAATGAGATCAGTTGTCAACTCTCAGTTTGATAAAACGTCATTGTTTCAATCTCTCTGAAGGGCAGTGTGTCCTATAAATTAAAATTTTAAAAGTATAAATTTTAATCTCCCAACATTTTCATCCCTAGGTTCAGATTATAGTCTGACACTGTGTAAAGGTAAACCTACCAGGATGTTTATCAGAACATCATTTATACTAGCAAAAACACAGGAAATAATACCCAAAGCTATTTACAATGGAAAGATATCACACTATTTCAAAAGTAGGGAAAAAACTGACTATAAGGCAAAATAATATCAGTGTGAACAGTGATTATCATTGGGTGATTAGATTATTAGTACCTGCTATAATTTGGATCTGGAACATTCCCCAAAGACCCAAGTGTTAAAGACTTGGTCCCCAGCTTGGCATGATTGGGAGGTGATAGAACCTTTAAGAGATGGGAGCTAGTGGGAGGAAGTTACATCATTGGGGTACCCTCTTAAAGAGGATCCTAGGGGGGCTGGGATGTGGCTCAGTGGTAGAGCGCTTGCCTAGCATACGTGAGGCACTGGGTTCGATCCTCAGCACCACATATAAATAAATGAATAAAATAAAGGTCCATTGACAACTAAGAAATATTAAAAAAAAAAAAAAAGGAGGCTCCTAGGGATCCAGCTTCTTCCTCTTTCTCTCCTTTTTCCATACCCAGCCAGAGGTAAACAGGACTCCTCTACCTACGCGCTCCTTCCAAGATGTGCGTGCTGCCACTGGCCCAAAGACAATGGGGCCAAGTGACCGTGGACTGAAACCTCTGCAACCTTTAGCCAAAATAAACCTTTCCCTCTTATAAGTTGATTATCTCAGGAATTTTTTACAGTGATATGATGCTGACTAACACAACCCACCCTTTTCAGATTTTTTTGAATTTGTTTATATTGAGAATTTATTAACAGTGAAATCAGGAAGAGAAAGCAAAACAGCCAAAAAAAGTATCCAAACAAAAAAATAAAAGAGAGGACTCTGAGTGTGTTGCCGGATGGCATACTTGTTTTGTTGAGGGCTATTGTGCTGATCTCCTGGGAAGACAGCCCCTGACTGACTTAAAGACCACTCTTCACACAGCGTAATACCTGACACATCACAGGTGCTCCCCAAATAGTTGCATTTAATTAAAAATATGTTTCTTAAAGATCTTTTAAGATGAAAAGTGCAGGGGCTGGGATTATAGCTCAGTGGTACAGTGCTTGCCTCGCATGCGTGAGGCACTGGGTTCGATCCTCAGTACCACATAAAAATAAATAAGATGAAAAGTACATTGTAGATATATGTTAATATGTAGCCTACACATAGCCTGTGGAGAGTGATGGAAAGCACATTTTCTGGAGTTAAGACAGACCTACATTTGCATCCCACATCTGCTAGTTAGAGCTCTATGACCCTGAACATCTTACTCAACCTTTCTGAGTGTTAGTTAATAAATGTCAATTTAATAATGGCACGATAATCTCAAATTTAGAAAGTAGCTATTTTAATTTTGTTTATTTTTCATTCAATGCTATTTATGATGTTAGAATTTGGAGGACAAAGGAGTAAAGATGACAGTCTGTGCTTTCATAGAAATGACATTCTAGGTTGTCAGAGGTAAAGCAGAGGAGAAAAAGTAAAATAGGTAAGGCAGCAAACAAATGAGATAATTATTAATTATGATGAGCACCATGAAGGCATAAATAGGGTGGTTTGGTAGAGGGCAAATGCAGGTGCTGGGGCTGATATCTGCTTTGGAAAGGAAAGACAAGGAAGGCCACTTTGAGAAGGGGACATTGAGATCAAGATTTGCCTGATGAGAAGCCAGCCATCCAAGAAGTTCCAAGGCCCCAAGAACAATGAGTTCTTAGGCAGCCAGGAGACTGGGCTGTCCTCTAGAAATGAACTGAAGCAAACGAGGAGAGCCTGGGAAGGGCTGCATGATGTGGGAGAGTGGGCCACAGCCCGTATGGACACAGAGAAGTGTGCATCTTATATAAGGAACAGAATAAATCTTTCTGGGTTGCTAACAGAGAAACATCATTGTCCAGTTTATGTGTAAATAAGCTCAGG
>PVHX01025188.1:0-22756 GCA_004024805.1 Geosciurus inauris | reverse complement strand
ACTGGGTTTGCTCTCTTATATCATTCTTTAAGTCACTGACCATTTTAATTATGTACGTCCTGAATTCCTGTTCTGTCATTCCTCCTGCTGTACAGCCCATGGATTCTGGGAGTGTAGTATCTTGGTTTGTTTGAGTCACTTTCTTCCCTTGTTTTCTCATGATGTTTGTGTGTCTTTCCTTCTAGCTCTGCTGATCCAACGTGTTACAGTTTTAACTCCTATACGGTTATAGTTTCCCTGCAGGGTTTCGTTACCTCTCCTCCAGTAGGTGGCGTTGTCCGTTGTTTGCTGGACTTTCCCGGCTGGTATCCTTGATACTGGTCCCAGGCCAAGGTGAAACTCTGGGCCGCTGGTGGAGTCGCTGTTCCACCGTGGCCAAGGTTTGCTCCCAGGTGTTCACCTGCACCCCCTGGTGTGTAGGAAGTTCTGCTGTGTTAGAAGGTGGTCCACAAAGAACAATAGCTGGGGTTCCGCTCAGGAGACAGTCAGTCCACAGAAGTAACTGCTAGCGATCTCTCACGGTTGGGTGGGCACTGGGGCCAGGCACCCTGTGCGGAAGCAGGCCCGGCACGCCTGGGGTAAACTCCGGGCTGAAGCCCTGGGCCGGATCCCCCACCACAACTGCACTCCACCAGTCAGCGCTGAAGTCACTCCTCCTGGCTACCACTGTCTCCTGGTGGTCCTGTGTTCACACACACGCGAGTGAGACTCTTGCGTGGGGGGTGGCAAGGCGCAGAGAGCTGCCAAAAAACTGGTTGGAAGATGGCACCCCACTACGTCCAGTCTCAGTCTCAGATAGCCGTCGCCCTGGGCTGAGGTCCGGGCTGTAACCGCGTTTCTCCGGCCGGTGCCAAAGACGCGCCTCCTGGCTACCGTTGCCTCCCGGTGGCCCTGTGCTCACACACGTGAGCGAGACTCTTGCGTGGGGCGGCAAGGCGCAGAGAGCTGCCAAAAAACTGGTTGGAAGATGGCACCCCGCTACTTCCAGTCTCAGTCAGCCGTAGCCCTGGGCCGAGGCCCGGGCTGCTACCGCATTTCTCCAGCCGGCGCCGAAGCCACGCCTCCTGGCTACCGCTGCCTCCCGGTGGTCCTGTACTCACACATACACAAGCGAAATTCCTGCGTGGGATGTTGAGCCGCAGAATGATGCCAGGAAGCTGGCTGGAAAACAGCGCCTCCACCACTTCCAGCCCTGGTCCTTGAGAGCCTAGCGCAGAGTGGACTGTCTAGGCCGCCATCTTGGAACCGCCCCCCCTACAAATGCATTTTTAACAGATACTTCACAACTTTAAAAGGTAGAACTCCAAAAATTAATGCTTCAGTGATAGAATGAAAAGACAATCGTTCAGACAAACATACACTACAAAGAGTGTAATAAAGTGAAGTCAGACTCAAAAGTTACGTGTCTAGTCCTTTTTTAAAATTTATGTTGGGGCTGGTGGGGTGAAATCAGGGCCTTATGCATGTATTTGAGAAAACTGACTCTCTGAAAAAGGACAGGAGGACCATGCTGTGGAAGAAGGGAGAAAGAAGCTTTGATATCTAGGTCAGGCAGACAGATGGCTTTGTGAGGTGAGAGAGAGACTGGAAGTAGAACACACGTGAACACACACGCCTGTGCATGTGCATGCACACACACATACAAACACACACACACACACACACACAGGAAACTGGATAAAATATGACCCTAACTGGATAAAATATGACCCTAAAATGAAGGGCTAGCTAGCTTTAACATTAATGTGAGCAAACAATGAAGGAAGAAATAACTTACTGAATATCTATTGTTATTAACTTCCTACCCAGTTTCCTTTTCCTTGGTAATAGAACACTTTTTTCCTATAACAAATCCAATCTACAAACATCCCCTTGCCTTGTCCTAGAGGTGGAGAACATATGTTCAGGATTGAGCATTCAGAGTTTGGCCAGGATGATTAGTTCCAACTGGGCACCTGACCTAATTAAGTACAATCAGAATATTCTGGCAGTGCTTCCCAGACTGTAATGTACATTCAAATCATCTGGGGATCTTTTTAAAATGACATTCTGATCCAGTAGGTTGGGCTTGAGATTCTGGATTTCTATTAAGCTCCACTGTGATGCTAATACTACTAGTCTAGGAACACAATTTTGAACATTAAGGCTTTCCAGAAACTTTCTGCCAGAGCTATCAGGGATGAAGTACAGTTCATACCAGTAATGCTAAATGACAGACTATGATTCTCATCAAGCTGTTGTTCAGTTTTCCATCAGCCAGGGAGTTTGTTTCTGTCACTTGTACCTTATACGTTCTCTATCATAAGAATATACAATCATAGAAAACAAAAGCTGTATGTTTAACCTTTGTCACTTCCCACAAGTTTTATTTGATGTTTTATATGAATACCTACATAATCAAGGTCCTTCAACAACCAACTGAAAAAAAAAGAATTATTTATATGAAAGAGATGGAGAAGATATTTTAATGAAATGGTAAAAATTATGAATGAGGAGGAGCAACTGGCTACCACTATTGAGGTAAAAGTAAAACATCACCTGGATATCCCTAAGTAGTCTTATATCCTAAACCCACCTAGCTATAAAACACTGGCATCACTTTCATAATCCCTGAAGTCATCATTCTAGATAATAATAAGTCAATACTCTTGAAGTATGAAAGAGCAAGCTCCCAAAACAAGCTAGGAAAAAACAGCTGAAAAATAGTACCTTGCTAACTGATTTCTTCAGTGCTTCCTAGGAGATCTTAAACTAAAAAATATGGTCTCTAACTTGAGAGTCTACAACTGCCAATTGACAATTTCTTTTTCAGCCATAAGAAGAAAGTTTTATAAAAAAGGAATTAAGTAGGCATTTCTCAAAAAATATGTACAAGTGCCCAACATGAGTATATGAAAAGTCAATCATCAGTGAAATGCAATTTAAAACCACTATCTCAAGTTTGTTAGGATGACTATAATCAAAAAGACAAAAGATAAGTATTGGTAAGGATGCAGAGAAGAACAACCCTTGTACACTGTTGATAACAATGCAAATTAGGGGCTGAGGTTGTGGCTCAGTGGCAGAGCTCTTGCCTCACACGTGTGAGGCACTGGGTTCGATCCTCAGCACCACATTAAAAAATAAATAAACAAAATAAAGACACTGTGTCCATGTATAACTTAAAAATAGTTTTTAAAAAAAGAATGTAAATTAGGTAGTCTGGGTGCTATGGTGCATGCCTGTAACCCCAGCAGCTCAGGAGGCTGAGGCAGGAAGATCATGAGTTCAAAGCCCACCTCAGCAAAAACAAGGCACTAAGCAATTCAGTGAGACCCTGTCTCTAAATAAAATACCAAATAGGGCTGGGGATATGGCTCAGTGGTCGAGTGCCCCTGAGTTCAATCCCTAGTACCAAAAAGAAAAAAAAAAGGAATGTAAGTTAGTAAAACCATATGGAAAATAGTATAACAGTTCCTTGAAAAAATTTAAAATAGAACTACTACATAACCCAGAAAAACCTATTTCTGGGTTTCTATCTAAAATCATTACATCAAAGAGACATTTGCTCTCCTTTGTTCACCAGAGCGCTATACACAACAGATTGACAGAGGAATGGATAAATGAAAATGTGGTATATGTATACAACATAAGACTCTTCAGCCTTAAAACAGAAGGAAACCTTGCTCTTCCTAACAACATGGATAAATCTGAAGGACATTATGCTAAATGAAACAAACCAGGTATACAAGTACAAATACCACATGATCTCACTTATATGTGAAATTTAAAATAGTTGAACTCACAGAAGCAGAGAAAAGAATGGTGGTTACCAGGGGATCGGGGGATGGTGAATGGGAAATGAGTTGAAAGAAAATTTTCAATTAGACAAGAGAAGTAAGTTCAGGATATCTGCTGTATGACAGGGTATTATCACAAAAGTGGTATGTACATTTATGGATATATTAATTAGCTTGATATACTCATTCTTCAATGTATACATATACCAAAACACCAACTTGTATACCATATATGTGTGCATATGTGTATATATATGTATATATATGAATGATGGTTTTGAACTATCCTGTAAGGGTTTACAATTAAGTCACTATGGTATCTTTTTATGCATATAGGGTGAACAAACCTATTTCACTTCCTTTCAAGGCAAGAATACAGAAGTATCCTACTTATTATAGAGAATCCCAACTCCTTTACTTACATGTTAGTGATATTTTTTTAAAGGAGAAAATAACTCCCTCTTTTAACCTAAAGTTCCCTTCAAGATCAGGCATTTATTTTCCTTCCTGATCAAGTTAAGTTTTAGCACTCCATAAGTGCTTTAATATTAAAGATGTATAATACTAAAGATAATATGGAGAAAGAAAATAATTCAACCCATCTAATAACCTCCCCACATACTCCTCTTAAAAAATAAACACCCTCCTAAAATTCACTTGGAAGAACAAAAGACCTAGAAAAGCTAAAGCCATTTTAAGCCAAAGGAGCAATGCTGGAAGTAACACAATACTTGACTTCAAATTATACTACAGAGCTATAGTACCAAAAACTGCATGATACTGGCATAAAAACAGATACATAGACCAATGGTATAGAAGACACAGAGACAAACATACATAGATAAAATCATCTGATCCTTGACAAACATTTATTGGCAAAAACACAGCCTTTTTAACAAATGGTGCTGGGAAAACTGATTATCCATATGCAGAAGAATGAGGCTAGACCCTCAGCTTTCACCCTGCACAAAAATCAACTCGAAATGGATCAAAGATCTAGGAATTAGACCAAAAAACATGCAACTCCTAGAAGAAAACATAGGGTCAACACTTCAATATATAAGCACAGGTAATGACCTTCTCAATAGGATCCTTAAAACTCAGGAAATAATGCCAAGGGTTAATGAATGGGATGATATCAGATTAAAAAGCTTCTTCACAGCAAAGGAAACAATTTACAATTAAGAATGTGAAGAGAGAACCTACAAAATCAGAATTATATATTTATATACACACATAAATATATATACACACACATATATACATTTATATATGTATATATGTGTATTAACAATTAACAATTTGAAGAGAGAACCTATAGAATGGGAATTTTATATATATGTGTGTGTGTTATACACACACACACACAGACATATATACACATAAATGCACATATGTGTGTGTGTGTGTATAAAATTCCCATTCCATAGGTTCTCTCTTCACATTCTTTTTTTTAAAGATTTTTTTTAAAGATGGACACAATATCTTTGTTTTATTTATTTTTATGTGGTGTTGAAGATTGAACCCAGTGCCTCACACATGCAAGGCAAGCGCTTCACCACTGAGCCACAATCCCAGCCCTCTCTTCATATTCTTAATTGTTAATTGTTTCCTTTGCTGTGCAGAAGCTTACACACATACACACACATAAACTTAACACCAAAAAACCCCAAATAATCCAATTAATAAATGGGCAAATGACCTAAACAGAAGCTTCTCAAAAGAAGAAACACAAATGGTTAACTAATATATGAAAAAATGTTCAACATCATTAGCAATTCAGGAAATGCAAATCAAAATTACACTGAGATTTCATCTCACTCTAGTCAGAATGGCAGCCATCAAAAACACAAACAAGTTGGGTATTAAAGGTGCACACCTGTAATCCTAGCAACTCAGTAGGCTGAAGCGGAAGGACCACAAATTCAAAGCCAGCCTCAGCAACTTAGCAAGTCCTTAAAAACTTAGCAAGACCCTGTTGCAAAATAAAAAGGTCTAGAGATGTGGCTCAATAGTTAAGCACCCCTGGGTTAAATTCCTGGTGGTGGTGGTGGTAGTAGTACTAGTAGTAGTAGTAGTAGTAGTAGTAGTAGTAGTAGTAGTAGTAATAATAATAAATGTTAGAGAGTATGTAGAGAAAACAACGCTTTTACACCATTGATGGGATTGTAAATTAGTACAACCACTATGCATATCAATATAAAGGGTCCTCAAAAGATTAGGAATGGAATCACCATATGACTCAGCTATGCCACTCCTTGGTATTTATCCTAAAAAATTAAAGTCATCATACTATAGTGATAGATACATACCTATGTTTATAGCAGCACAATTCACAGTATCCAAACTATGGAACCAGCCTAGGTGTGGATCAGTGAATGAGTAGATAAAGAAAATGTATATATACACAATGGAGTTTTATTCAGCCATAAAGAAGAATGAAATTATGTCACTTGCAGAAAAAGGGATGGAACTTAAGAACATTATACTAAGTAAAACAAGCCAAACTCAGAAGGTTAAGAGTCATGTTTTTCTCAAATGTGGATGCTAGAAAGGAAAAAGAAAAAGAAAGGTGGTGAGTGGGGATCTCATGAAAATAGAAGAGAGATCAGCAGAGTAAGTAGGGAAAAGAGACAGATGGGGGAGGGAGAGGGAGGAATACTGGAGAATGATATTGGCCAAATTATATTGTTATATTATGTGCATGTATAAATATGTGACAAAAAAGTCCACAGTTATGTACAACTATAATGAATCAATAAAAATACAGAAAAAAAGTAAACTCCCAAAAAAAGTAATTATCTGATTGGAAAACCTAGGAGAATGCAGAGTGATTGTGCATATGTAATAATCCCAGGTTCTGTTATTTTTCTTTCAAGTCATCCAGTCTCCAGGATGGGGCTGTTCTATTCATCTCCACTCCTCCCAGAGTAGCTGTTTCCTAATTCCTCTGCCAGTTAGTGACAGAGTGAGCAAAAAATCTAATTCAGGAAAGATGTGTTATGAAGACTACTTGTATGTAAATATCTAAATTGCACTGAACTTTAATTGTCTGATTCCTGAATCTTTTCATTGATTCCAACTTAGAGCAGAACAAAAAGGGTATGACAGTCAATCATCCTTTCAAACATCAGGTCAGAAGCTTCTACAGAAATATCAACCCTTATACATTTATTCCCAAATAATTTAACATGGCTCTTACATTACATGTATTTCTGTATCACAAATAAGAAGAAAGGATTCATTTTTTGAGAATAACATGACTTTGCAGTCTTAAAAATAGTTTCAGGTTTAATTAGTTATTTCCTTAATCTCTTCAATAAAGACTAGAATATACTAATTCATAGTTTTTTAAGACATTTCTACAGGCAGATAAAGTAATAAAGACAAAAGTGTGGGGACTCCTGGACAAATAACATGATATTTGAGAGGAGTTTAAAGAATCTAAATTGATAAGATTTTTAATCCATTTCTAAAATGCTCATTTTAAATAACAGCAGAGATTCTGACAGAAAAGCCAATCTGGCAATTAAGGATAGGGTTAAATCATTAATTCTTAAATACAAGAATGATACATAAGCATAAAAATTTGAAAATCTGGTAGACAAAACTTGTAATTTTGGCCATGATAATACCAGATAATTCTTCAAATATCAACAACTATGAAATAAACAAAATATATGATGCAAGTGTCGAACAGACAGCATAAGGCTAGAATCCTTGAGAGAGAAGAAATGCAAAAAGTCACATTCGTCTTGGCTTTCTGCCTGTTAGCACTTTATAGATCACAGAACATGGAAGTGATGCCAAAGAGAGAAGACAGGTCTCAGTGGGTAGATGAAAACAGAATTAGGGTCTCTTGAGACTACTGTAATTTGGGTGGTAGGGAGTAGAGAGGAGGGAGCTACACAGACACAGAACTCTGTAAGTCTGCAGACGGGACCCCTGAATGTCTGGCTGAATGTTAGGATGCACATGCACAAGGCGAGACTGCACAAAACCTAGCAAAATGTAACTACTGAGGAGCTATCACATGGAAACAGTCAAATGAAGCTGGGAGACGACGGAATTGCAACCAAACAGAGAGAAAAGTCCTCACTGAACACCCAGAATATACACTGGCTGTCCCAGAAAGATCATGCTTCAGGTGTAGGGATACTCTATGTGGATAAACAATATGAGTATTTTCATGTTTCTGCATGGTGAGGGCTTCCTGAGCAAAGAAAATTAGCACCTGAATTAAAGGGTGGTTGAATAGATAGAGATTTTGAGAGTGATAAAGAAACATCTTCCAGATCCATGTGTTTACATTCCAAAGTGTAATAAAACCTGCAACTATTTTTTTATATTCCAATTTATAATTGGCCAAGAGATCTTTCCTTTTTCACCCCAGAGAGGGTTTGTTTACATTAGGAAGAAAGGTACCACCACCCCATTTCTGTGTCTCTCTTCTCTGGAGGAAAGAAGGCACAGATGTGTAAACAGCTCCTATATAAACACTCTGAGATGAATAATTTAGGATTCCTCTTGTCCCCTACCATCGCCACCAATACATGCAGATGGCATCTGCCTTCATCAATAAGCCTTGAGGGACAAAACAGAGCATGAGAAACCAATGCAATATATTCTGTAGTAAATGATTAGTATTCTTCTGATCCAGAAATCTTATGTTTACTGTCTGGATAAAATAAATGTAGATATAAAAACATATTACTCTGGTTCTAGAATAAGTACTGTATATCTGGCCTATTCAGTACCAAAGGGAAAAAAAACTAAAAAGTTAAAAATAAGCCTCAGCAGGATTGATTTGATTCTCCAGCAGGTTATCAAAACAAAACTTTATACTTCTAAATTTACACAACAAAACCCATACTCTCAACAATATAACATCCACAATGCCAAGAACACAATAAAAAATTGACAGATGAGGAAGAAGCAATACACTTTAAAATTAGTAAGAGATTAAAAAAAAAAAAAAAAAAAGACACTAGAGGGCCTGGGGTTGTGGCTCAGTGGTAGAGCACTTGCCTGGCATGTGTGAGGCACTGGGTTCAATCCTCAGCACCACATATAAATAAATAAATAAGTAAATGTCCCTCAACAACTAATAAAATATTTTTTAAAAAGACACTAGAAATACTATCAGATGACACAGATTTTAGAATTAGTAGATGGAAGGTTTAAAACACTTATTTTATATAGATAAAATATCTATATAAATACAAATTAGACATTTTTGTGCTAATAGAAAGCTATCTTATCTTTGCATCCAATGATTTAAAAACACACCTGAAGCAAGGTTTCAGTTTTTCTCCAAGAAGGAAATTCAAATCTACTCAAATGTTCAAAAAGTATACCATTGAAATCTTAAAACCATTGAAGAAAGCCTTTAGTCTGGAAGATCTTGAGATAGTTGTTAACGATAATCCAAGTAGAATATGAAACTATCTTAATTTGGCTCCTTTCTCTTATTTACTTTATAGAAAATTTATGTCCCAAGGAATAGTCATGATGAATTAGCTGTAAACTGAAGCCTAAAACAACTAAATAAGATAACTTGTTGAACAGGCTATTAATAATTATCTACAAGGCTGGAGTTGTGGCTCAGTGGCAGAGTGCTTACCTAGCATGTGTGAGGCACTGGGTTTGATCCTCAGCACTTGTAATCCCAGTACTTTGGGGGGCTGAGACAGGAGAATCGCGAGTTCAAAGCCAGCCTCATCAACAGCGAGGCGCTAAGCAACTCAGCGAGACCCTGTCTCTAGATAAAACACAAAACAGGGCTGGGGATGTGGCTCAGTAGTCAAGTAACCCTGAGTTCAATCCCTGGTACCAAAAGCACTGCATATAAAAAAATAAAATAAAGGTCCACTGACAACTAAAAAAATTTTTTTTAATTATCTATAAATACTGAAAAGCATCAAATTAAAACTTGACTTTATGTGTTCATTAATTAAAACCAATAATTCTGTGCCTTCTCTGTGCCAACTATGATAAATACTATGGTAAGTTGAACATGACCTACTTGGACACATATAAAATAGACATTATTGTACTGTAAGAGTTAAAGATAGCAGAACAAGGTTATAGTTCTCTTTGGGATTTGGATTGAAAAGAAGATAATTCTTGTTTCAGGTTTTAATTTTGATCATAAAAGATAAAGGTTCCTCCAAAGATCTGCAGATATTTTGGGGGAGTGGGCAGTTTCCATGATTAATTTTGAACTTGTTTATGTCTTTAAATTAACTGACCAATTTGTTTGTCATTTCAATATTTTGCTCTTGTTCATGTACTTTTGTTTTAAGTAGTTATTTTGGGGATTTTTATTGTATAGTACTTCAAATTCATTTTGGAAGTATTTCTACAATGTAAGTGCAAGCAATTACACTAGAGAAGACTTCTTATATACTTTAAATTTATTTCTAAGTACAATTTATATTTTATCTGTACCTTACCTTTGTTTCTGAATATACTCTGAATTTCCTTGCATTTATAGAATAAAATAAACAGATAATCATAAAGTACATATTGGTCTCAATTTATCATACTTGTTTATTTCTGAACCTAGGAAAAAACCACCCAATATTTAATCAGGAGTAATGGTAAAGTTCAATCAAATCCCTTCCTTTTAGTAATGTGCCACAAAAATTTTCCTGCAACTTTCTGAATCTTCACATTAACAAAATCCCAGAGGGCCCTTGGTGCATCATTGTTTTTAAATATGTTAATTCATTGCCATCAATAGTTAACAGCCTCTCAACTATGTATGTGTGAACCTAGAATAAGACAAGGTGTGCTAACAACCTATTCCCAGAGCCTGAGTTTAATTTTAGTTCAAGAAGCCTTCTTTTCAGAAAAGCATATGTATATACACAAATTATCTTTGTATTCATGAAAATGAAACTTAATAGTAAAAGTATTAAGAAAATTTCCTTCAGTGAAGAAAAATATACAGACATACACATGTATATATATATGTATGCACATATACACATATATATCACATATACCATATACATGATAATCAGGTTTTTGCCACTATGATCAAAATGCATGACAAGAACAACTTGAGGAGGAAAAGTTTATTTTGGCTCATTGTTTCAGAAGTTTGGTCTACGGCTGGCTGATGCTATTGCTTTGGGCCTGGTGGAGGACTGACGCTCTATTCATGTCAGCCAAGAAACAGAAAGCAAAATGAGGAAGGGGTCGCAGGGAAGACGAACCTTCTCCGGGCACACTCGCAGTGATCTACCTCCTCCAGCCATACCTCACTGGCCTACAGTTACCACCCAAACTAGAATGGACTTATTAGGTTACAGCTCTCGTAATCTAATCATCTCACCTCTGAATATTTCTGTGTAAACATAAGAGCCTTTGGGGAATATCTCATACCCAAATCATAATGTGTGTGTGTGTGTGTGTGTGTGTGTGCACGCACATGTGTATGTTGGAACAGATGGTACAGGTAATTTTTAAAAAAACCCTTTGATTTGGGGAAGATTAGTTTCAATAACATTTTATAAAGGGGAGTTGGATATCTCAGAGAGTATCACTCCCCACAATTCATAATGTTATAAATAAAATCCATGACAGCATTTGTGTGTCTTTTTTTTTAAATATTTTGTTTAGTTGTAGATGAACACAATATCTTTATTTATTTTATGTGGTGCTGAGGATCGAACCTAGTGCCTCACGTATGTGAGGCAAGTGCTCAACCGCTGAGCCGTAGCTCCAGCCCCTGTGTGTCTTTTTTATCTACAGAATTAATTCTCTAAATGACTATAAATGCTTAGATAAAAACAATATAATATAATAAGTCATATAAAAAGAGTTTTAAAAATAACTGCTACCCATTAGATTTTCCTGCCTTTCTTTCCCTTAAAAGTAATACCAAAGGAATAAAACAAACAAGATAGTCACTTTGTATATTTGCTCTCTTTTCTTTTCCTACTACCCTACTGTATGAAATCTGATCTATCAATAAGCTGCAAACTTTTTGCCAAATCTGTCCTCAGAAAACACCATTCTAATGCTTAAGACAATAAGCAAAAGGCACAGAAACAGAAAAATTAAAGATGAAAATATTGGGATCAAAAATTTCTGTGAAAACTGCTTCTTGAGGTAAAACCCAAGGTCACATACCCTACTTTGCTATATCCTATAAAAACTCTAGCCCTGCTTCGAATGGAGAGTCACCTAGTTTCCAGGTGCTCCCCAATAAATATCCGAACGAAGCCTTTAATCTATTCATGTCACTTACATGATTTCATCTTGGCAATCACCTCTACACACCATTTAGCAAATTAGAAGACATAAAGCGAATATTCACTTTAAAATGCTAGTTCAAAGCAAAAAATTATAAAGCTTATAATTCTATAAATAATATAAAGATAAAAAAAGGTATGTAAAGAAGTTGACTTCTAATGTTCATTGATCTACAGAAATACTCAGGATAATCTGATAATTCCAAGTTCTATGTGAAGGGCAGTAACTTTAGTTTCCTTAAATCAGAAGGAAATTGCCAGTGTCTTCAATAACACTGCCACATGATAAGAGTATATTGTGCAGGGCTGGGGTTGTGGCTCAGTGGCAGAGCGCTTGCCTCACACGTGTGAGGCACTGGGTTCGATCCTCAGCACCACATAAAAATAAAAACAAAATAAAGATATTGTGTCCATCTATAACTAAAAATATTTTTTAAAAAAGAGTACATTGTGTAAATATCCATCTATATAGTCAGTAATCTGTTTACCGTGAGATCAACAAATATGCTTGAAACTGCTCGGCATGGTAGCACATACCTGTAATCCCAGCAGATAGGGAGGCTGAGGCAGGAGGTGCGTGAGTTCAAAGCCAGCCTCAGTGAGACCCTAAGCAACTCAGTGAGACCCTGTCTCTAAATAAAATACCAAAAAGTGGGGGGCTGGAGATGTGGTTCTGTGGTTAAGTGCCCCTGACTTCAAAAAGTCTGGAATACCAAAACAAACAAAACAAAAACAAAACTAACAAAATAAAACAAAAATAAAAGCTCATTTTGATTGCAACACAAAAATAAAAAGTAGTTAGAAGAAATTAATTAATTAAACTGTAATTCTTAATGTAGTGAAGAAAAGTTAAAATAAGACTATATATTAAAGTGTAAAACATCAACCAGAGCACAATCAATGAACGTCCTAAAACCAATGAAGGAATAAAGTTAATTCATTTAAAGCATTTTTCTATTTTATATTTTACAGTAATTTCTACTTTTGATCTCTATCTTCTACTTTTCTACTTTTGAAGCAGCACATTGGTAAGTAATACAGAAATAAGATATACAATAAAAGATTATATAAAAAAGGTGGAGCAAGGCTCTACAGTCAAGAGTTTTGTTCACAGCAAAAAAATAAACCAAAATGGATGGGGAAAAAAATTTCCTATTTTTAAAACTTGTTTTTGTGGGTCCTCTTTAGGTGATATCCATCACCTTTAGAAAAGTTCAATTAAATGTCTGAAAGTCAGTCACATTAGGAAACACCTCAAGAGAAGTTAAATAGATAAGTGGGTACTATTGATAATAAAATTTCTACAAGTATGTAGTCATTTCTCATATTTAAAACTTTTCTTAGCAAGTAGTCAGAAAACAGCTGTCAAAAATTGATTTCCTCTGTTTCACTCAGTAAGAAGATTCACATACTTTTTTCCGTTAACTTGAGCCACCAAGGAAAAGTGAAGATATTTTAACAGAATGCTGGACACCAGAACTAAGGACAACAAATTTTCTTCAAGTCAAAACAGCATAAGTGACACTTCAAATCTTTCAAGAGTTAAAGGTCTCTATCTTAACTATAAGAACATCTGAGGTATCAACCTAAGCTCATAACAAATATCAACACATTCTGAAGGTCAGTGTAATAATTTCCTCCTTCAAATACTAACTGATACTAAATGAGACAATTGCAGGGCCATCTCAGGTTCTCTGACTTTCCTAAATAGAAACTGTGTTTTGTTTTGTTTTGTTGGATTTTTTTTAATATATACAATTCACATAGACCACAAAAGTTGAGGAATAGCTTTGGAAAAATGACTTCCTGATAAGGGTAATATTTTTTTAGTTTTTAAAAATTTTTTCAACTTATTTTTTAGTTGTAGGTGGACACAATATCTTTATTTTATTTTTATGTGGTGCTGAGGATCGAACCCAGTGCCTCACACGTGTTAGGCTAGCACTCTACCACTGAGCCATAACCCGAGCCCCCGATAAGGGTAATATTATGAAACAATTTCCCTAAAATTTTTAAAATGACCTGGAAGATAATCTTTCCGTGGAGAACAATGATAAAGGAAGTCACACCCAAAGTTTATGGTTCAGTGACCTTTAGCCACACTATAATTACTAACAGAAGTCACTAGAGACTTTATAATAGCATTGCTTCCTCAAAAAACAAAATTGAAACCTAGCTTAAAAGTTTCAGTGAAGAGGGATATTGTCCAAATTATAGTTCTGTTGTGTGCATGTAGGAATATGTAACAAAAAAAAATCACATCATTATGTTCAAATGTAATGCAACAATAAAAAAGTGGGGAAAAAGTTTCAATGACATCATAGAGAGAAAGCTGGGCTCAAATAGCTTTGTCTTACTAAAGGAAGGAAAGGTATGAGAGGTCCCACCCTGGCATAAAGAAGTACTTCATCGCTGACATGTTTTAAAATTCCAGGGCATGGTGATAATAAAGTGCAACATTGTTTTGTCTGTTTTATTATTGTTTATAAGTACCTTACAGATGCCACAGCTCCATTTGTCCACACCTGGAGCAAACCATGCCCACCACCCCACCTTTGATATACCCCATTGCATAACTGAAAGGTTTTGTCATGATATATTTTTCTTAATCTAGAACTTCTGGGCAATATTATTACTGACAAATTGATAAATTAACATGGAAGCATGAAACAACTGCCAAGAGAACTTTGATTTCTTATAGTTAAACCTCACAGGTCCAGGCATTAAACATAATCCAAATGACATGAAAGAGGACCCAGCATAACAAGTTCTTCAGCTGCACAGGAAAATCTATCCATTTGAGACATTAAATTCTTCTTGCAATTTTTTAAATATGCTAGTAATATTTTTATTAAAAGCATATATCTGCTAGATGCTGGAGAGGATATAGTGAGCAGTGTACATCTACCTATTCCTCTGCCCTTGCCAAGTTCACAATCTTGGAGGCAGGGCAGTTAAAAATGAAAGTACAATAAACTATGAACACTGCAATAGTAGTAGAAACACATTAAGCTATAAAATCATGTTGCAAGATTTTGCCCTAGTTTTCAAACTTTTTAAACCCAACCTATATAGTATGACACATATTTACATTGTAACACAATTCACATCTCCATAGTAAAATAATAATACACGCACAAATGCTTGCATAGACACACCTACAATCAAAATTAGAAAAATTTCATAAAACAATATTTGCCCTTACAATGTATGACAAACTCTGATATTTCCTATTCTCCTTTAATTTTGCTGGTCTTGAATCCATGACAGGAGAGTCCAAATCTCCCCCAAAAGATATTCTTTATTTTCCTTTAATAACCAAAGCTGCCAGGGTCCTGTAGAAGCAGGTGTCATCATGCTCAGCTGCATGGCTGATAGCCCTGCCACCCCTCCCCCAAGCCTGGCTGCGGCTGCTGCTGCCCTGAGGTGCAGCGGGCTGTGCTGGGCCCACAAAATAGGAATGAGGTGAGGCAGGGATCTGAGCTAGGGCTGTATCACCATCTTCCCCTCCCTGGAGGGATCAGAGAGGAAAACAGAAGGTACCCACAGTGGCAACCACTGCTCCAACCCTGCTATTGAGAGCTCTAGTCCTGAGCCTGGGTGGGTTATGATCAACATTGCTGCTCCTGCTAAAGTACCATCAGAGGTGGGAGCAGTCAGGACTTAAGCACCACTGCTTCCACAGAAACCATGGGAGCTGTCAATCTAGTGGCCACTTCTTCAGTGATCAGGCAGAGCTGTCACCATGACAGCTACAGACAGCTACAGATGCCTACACAGCTCAGAGAAATTATGCTCAGACGGGGACAGCTTTGGACAACCTGTAGCCACCTTGATGACTCCACCTTTCTGCTACTCAGGATAAGTCCACCCAATTCAGCTTCCCCCATCTTGGTGGAGGAGGAGTACCTTCCCCACCCATTACCACCAGGACAGGCAGGCCCAGTATGGTTGCCCAGGCTGGCATGACAGAATAGGAAGTCTGCAGTTAGCAGGCAGGAGACAAGGTACATGTGTGGTCTCACTCTCTTTCCTTCCTTCACTTTCATCAGGCCAGCCTGGAAACTGTGAATACTGCATCTTTATGCTACAGAATAAGCCCCAATAAAGCCTTGTTCAGATAGTTTTATTTTGCCTATTCTTATTTCTATCTCAGATACAGCAAGCTAAACTGGTTGCACTAAGAGATGGTAACATAAGGACTGCTAGCCCTCAGAACACCTAGCGGTCAGAGCTGCTGAAGAGCTGAAGAGAGAATGGCTGGAAAAAGCTAGGTAAGCAGCAGAAGAGCTGCTGAGAACTGTGAGCTTCAGCTACAGAAAAACTGCTGGGAGCTGTTAGCTCCAATAGCAGAAGAGCTGCTGGGGGCAGTTAGCTCTTGCTGTGGAGAGCTGTAAGTAGCTGCTAGATCCACATGCTGAGAGCAGCTGGGATAACTGCCAACACCTTAGGATCAAGAGCAGCTGGCACTCAGGGCTCAGAGCTGCTAAAACTAAGGGATATTCACTTTGTTTTTTTAATTTTTCTATCTAAATTGAGCAAAAGGACCCTTAGCCAACTGTTAACAGAACTACTAAGTTGAATTTAAGATCCCTGTATGTGTTTTGACATATTGTTTAATAGGAATAGAGTTTTAGTTTTGCAAGAAAAAGAGTTTGTTGTGAAACAATCTAAATATATTTAACATTACTGAGCCACATACTTTAAAAACAGTTACTGTGGTAAATTTCATGTTATGTATATTTTAGTTTAATTAGAAATAATAATAACCCAGGTGTGGTGTGCACGCCTGTTATCCTAGCAACTCAGGAGGCTGAGGCAGGAAGATCATGAGTTCAAAGCCAGCCTCAGCAAAAGCAAGGTGCTAAGCAACTCAGTGAGACCCTGTCTCTAAATAAAATACAAAATAGGGCTGGGGATGTGGCTCCGTGGTCGAGTGCCCCTGAGTTCAATCTCCAGTACCAAAAAAAAAAAAAAATACAAAATAGGGGTGGGGATGTGGCTCAGTGGTTGAGTGCCCTTGAGTTCAATCCCTAGTACCAAATAATAATAATAATACTTGATATTGAGGATCCTAAGTTGATATTTGACCTTGATTAGTGCTTTACTCCCTTTCTACTAACACTAAATTCCCAAGTTCTAGGAACAAAAGCAACCATTCCCTTCTAGACAATCCATGCACTATGATTATGAGCTCATTCTTCTTTTTGTTTTAAAAAAACATCAAGGTTGTAAAGTTTTCCACAACAGAGAAAGAAAAAAGTGAGAAAACAGAATAAATTAGCACTTAACCATATAATAAATAGCAAACTATCTCACTAGAAAAGGGAGAAAATTAATGAAACACCTCAGTTTTGGCTACAGATCACAAACTTTCTCCTGAGGAGAAAAAACATTTATCTGTGACAAGTTTTTGCTTTAACATCTTTTTCTTATAAAGGGATTGATGAACTATGGCACAAAATAGTAATCTTGAAGTTAATAAATAGTCTCATTTGGGGGCAATATAACCCAGTGGTTCTCAAATCAACCATTGAGTTACACATTAAAATCCTCTGAAATTACAGTGGTCCCACTATAAGTCTATTAGAGCAGATAATCCAGCAGTGAACTACAGACTATATATTTTCAAAGCTTTCAAGAATATTTCCATGTATAGCCTGTTTGGGGAAATCACTCAAAGGAAAGTCAGTGATGAGCATGGCTTCCTGAGCGCATGCTCTCATCTCTCTCCACCCTTTAAATCTCTTTGAAATGATCAAACATAAAAGTATGAAAATATCCATAGGAGCACTGGAGAATCAAGAAAGGTTCTGTTGGTAAACTAGAATACTAAATAATTTCTGGAGAATATAAAAGCAAATGGAATCATTAAAACCCCAAATTGCTAAAGAGCCTCTAATGGACATGATTATTACATTATGAGTAAGGGTCACTGGCAGAGCCTCAGAATATTCCCTTGATCAGAGACAACAAGCATTAGGAGCAGATGTGGGTCTATTGTCCAGATAATTATTGAAGGTAACAATTTGCTACCTTTCCTCCAAGTAGCTAACTCCTAAACTGTTTGAAGGTTGAAAATAATAAGATAAAATGGCAATGCTATAGGTAAATTCTGTTGGCCAAGATGAATAAAGGAATCACAACTCGCAGAAGGCAAGTTTCTTGGGTACACACATTCTAAAGAGAAATCCCACTCCTGAGTAGACATCCTCCTCTTTCCTTCCTCCCTACATCCTCTGCAGGCAGAGATTCTGCATTCACAATGATTTGCATTTTCAAAGATATTAGAACTTATGTTGAGCAAATCAATTTATTAGTCTCTCATTTACAAACATGAATTGCCAGTCAAAACGTCATATAAATAAAAAACAAACTTTTCTATTTAATTGCTTTTAAAATAGCATATCACTACAACTAAGTTTAACATTTCATTAACTGTATATATATTTAAATATATATCATTTATAAATATATAAATATATATAAACTGTATTATAATTAGTTATTTATGTCTGTCTTCTTCATTAGATTATGAATGCTCTGAGGGATAGTTAATCAAAAGCACTGGTTCTATTGAGATACATAGATAGACATGGGCATTTCATTCATTCTCTACCATTTAGTATAGGTACCTATTCATCCTGTGTTGGAGCCCTCTGAATTCCATTGAGTGTCATCAAATTTGGGGATTTTCTGTATTTTCACAGGGTACCTAATAGTTGATGTGAATGGACCACTGAAAATCCAACAACTTGGTGAAAACCTAGGAAATCCTAGAACAAATAAGTCAATATATTTTGTCCCCCTAAATGGTTATACATTCGGATATTTTCATTTGTTGGATGCTGTCTGAGGGTTCTCCAGATAAAAATCTTAACATGTATTAATTTTTGGCTTTACACTGCTGTTTCTACTCTTCTTGGCCTATGTTACTTCTGGGCCACTGAACTATAAAACCTGGCAACTCTATTAAGCCAGAACCTAATAGGGCAATGGGGCCTTGAAAATATATTACAGTTGTCACTCTAGGTTATCTGCTCACACACCTATCTGAGATATTTGTATCTTGAGTAAAGTCATAGAAACAGCATCAAGGCTTGCTCTCTCTGATTTTCTACCTTTAGGCCCAATTTATTCACTATATAGTCTCCCTGACCACATGTGTCAGCAGGAACAGAACAAAAATATACTTTATCTCAAAAGCTGATCAACTAGAAACACTAGAAGAAGGTATAAGACTATGCAGAAACACAGATGAAGTAATTAGTAAGAGAATGAGAGCCTTGAAATTGTTGACTCATTTATGTCTCAATTTCTTAAGAAATCATGCTTTACTTTTAAAACTTATAAATATTACTCCCATTAATCTTTTTCTTTTTTATAGACAGGATCTCGCTGTGTTGCCTAAGCTAGCCTTGGAATTGTGATCCTCCTGCCTCAATCTCCAGAGCACCTGGAATTATAGATGTGTACTGTCACGCCTGGCAAAAGAAAAATTTATTTATTTATTTGTTCGTTTGTTTATTTATTTATGGTGCTGGGAATCTACTGCTAGGTAGATGAAACTCCTCTCCAGATTTTGAGAAAAAAGTTTCCCAAACATATAGTTAAAACCAACTCTCTACAGAGCCAGAAGTTTAGAAGTATAGAAGTTCTATCCGGGAGACTTGGGAATATCAGAACACATATATATCCAAATTTATATCTCTGTTTAAGTTGATTCCTATAAATAAGGCAAAAAGTAAGATAAGTGATTACTTCTCTCACAGGTTGGGGAAATTTAAGGGTTTGAACTACCTTAAAAATATTTTCTCTTCCCGAAAGAGTTATTAGTGGTTCAGGTAGAAATTCCCTAAATGAAAACTGAGTGTTCCTTCTATTGCCAATAAACAGAAATACTATCTCTCTAAGAAAAACAGAAAGGCAGATAGAATACTTCTTTCAGTGTAAGCTGAAAAGAATATAAAAAGTCTATCAGAAAACTTTAATACTTTTCCATAGAAGAGAAAAAAAGAAAAAGATTAATGGTATTTTCTTTGAAATAATACCTCTACAAAGATCACCAACTTGAGATAATTTCTATCTTTCAGAGATAACATGCAGGGAAATGATTTTAACATAAGTATGATGGCCAAGGGAAAAGGTGAACAGAAAAACAAAAACAAAACTACATTGATTTTTAATAATCAGATGCATAGAATCATGAAGAGATAAGCTCTAAAGTTTTGCATGCTCAAATTTTCCCTTACAAAAGCAAGCTTAAAGAACAGCCTTGAAGTAAAACTAAAGAACTGGGAACAGTCAGAAAGCCTTGTTCAAACTAAGTAGTTACAGGGAAGGAAAAGATGGAAAGAACTAGGGGAAAAGTAGGGGTATTTCTGCATTGAAAAATCTGACTGTATGCCTCAGTTTCAGTTTTGAAATCTGCCACATTGATACCTGATAAGATACCATCACAATATAAAGAATGATAATGCTTTAAATATCTGGAAAACAAAACATATGCATCTTTATATGTGTGTGTGTATATATATATATACATATTAATATGCTATCTCTTAACAGCATTAATTCTAAGTAGAGATACTAAGTTGGAAGGCAGTTTTGGCCTAATTAACATGCAGCTCAGTGACAAATATAGCCTGCTTTATCAAAATTGCTTAGTAGCTATACAAATTGTAGATTGTAATTTGTGAAAGAATTCTAATTCATCTGACTAGTACAGTGAATGTCAAACAAAGGACAGTAAAGTATATATTGAAATTTGCATGTAAAAATGTTTTGCAAAATAATAACTCTAAGGTATAATAAAATAAAAAGCATATGCTACACTAATTTCATCCTTTTATCAATAGAGGCAAAAATATACACAAGAACTTTGTTTTTCTACAAAGAACTTTGTCATAAGACTATCCTATCGTTTTTAAATTTAAAATCTTCCATGTCAATAAAATTCTCCAAGGCATTTACAATTCCAAATTAAAGTGCTCAAACCCACACAATCAAGTTATTAATAAATGACAAGTTGGGAGTTTCCACTTACCTAGATATATTGTTGAAGCTGAGAAACAGACGTTGGAGGCAGGGCAAATTATCCACATCTCTCTAGAAGGAAAGAGAAAGCAAAAATATATCAATTGAAAAAAAAAACCTATTATAAATGCCTTCTTGCCCAGCTGTTGAAATATGCAGTCATTTCTATTTCTTGCAACCTTGCTACACCATTGATTTCTACTGGACATTGAGCTCCATTCTTCTCCACTGCAGATTAAATGGGAGGGTTTCAGTACATCCGCAGAACAAGCTGCACCACTCAAAAGGTAAAAAGCACTGAAGAGAACAGAGCGAGATGCTGCAGCTAGCCTCTTTAAGCATGCTTTTGGGAAAGATGCCAAAATGCTACTTCAGCATTTACTGTAGCACACACATAGTATGATCAGATATTTGTTAAAAGTCATTTCTAAAAGGAAGTCATTCAAAGCTTTATATTTTACATTTATACAATTAGCTTTTCAAACAAGAGTAAGAATTTCAGAGCTATTTACCTCATTATCCTTAAACCTCTGGAAATACACTACTCAGTTACAAATGAACCAATACACTGACAAATCCCCCCATAAAACTAAAAGCAGGTCATAGTGTCACTGAAGGCCACTATAAGGGCAATTTCCAACCTAAGCACATATCAAAGGCTTTTGCCGTATAACCAAACATTTAAAAGCACATCATTGCTGTTTAAATAGTTTCCCTCAGCAAATACTGAAATGCTTGGACCCAAATAATTTTTTTAAAAAAATACAAAATGAATACAAGCAAACTACCTAATTTCATTAAGCAAAAAGGCACAAACCTTCTGAAATGACACATATACAGTAACAGAATCATAAGAGAAAGCTTAGTAATTACCTAATCTACAACCTCATTAATATGAGAAAAAGTGAACAGTTGAGGTTGTTGTAAGAGCAGGAAAAGGCTGAATGGGAATGTGGCCCAAGGGTACATACTGTCCTAGAGGCTGAGACAGGACAAGATTCCAGTTATCCCCCATTTCAGAGCTCTGCTCTTTAAAACACTATACACTTCTACTTATCGTATAAAATAATTTCATTTTTAAGGATAGTATCATTTATAATAATTCCCAGATATACGAGCTTGAACAATACAAATGTAAATAGATACATTTTAAATACTACTGTGACCAATATTTAAACTTTTTGGTGGTGGCACACTCCTGTCATCCCAGCTACACAGGAGGCTAAGGCAAGAGGATCATAAATTTGAGACTAGCCTTGGCAATTTAGTAGGACCTTGTCTCAAAATAAAATAAAAAGGGGTGGGAAGTCAATTTTATTGTAAAAAGAGGGTCTTGAGCCCAAACAGCACGTGGCAGTTGCTGATGCCTGAAGCCGGCATGATGGAGACCCCTTCCTATCCTAGGAGAAGACACCAATGGAGAAATGCTGTGGGTGTGTTGTCAGCCTTCCACAACATCTGCATTGAGGAATTTGCTGCTCAGAAAATGTTGCCTTAACAGATGACAACAAACTTCTCCATTCCTTTGTCTTTGGTGAGTTCAGAAGTGCATGGCTTTATATCACAAGAATTGAAATCCCATCAAGCGATGAATGGATAAAGATAATGTGATGGGATGTTACTCAGCCTTAAAGAAAAATGAAATTATGGCATTTGCAGGTAAATGGATGGAACTAG
>PVHX01025187.1:0-22744 GCA_004024805.1 Geosciurus inauris | reverse complement strand
TGAGCAGAATCAGAAGCATCTACTCAGAAGCAAAGTGCACAGGTACTGAATCTTTTTGTCTGTAGATTCAGTCCTCATCCTCCCTCCTTTGCTCTGTATCTCAGGGTTGTTGGTTCCTAGCTTAGACACTGTCCAACAAAGACAAATGGTGCACAATTATAAAGAAAAAAAACTAGTCAAGGTTTTTTCTCCTTGCTCCTCTACCTCAGGTGCTATGTCACCAAGATCTGGCTTCCTAAGAAGAAGCTCCCTGGATCCACCTTCCCAAAGCCACACAGATGCTGGCATTCAGGAACACTGTCCCCTCTCTCTTTGTCACTGTACGTTGGCTCTTACCAACCTCAGCATGGTCTCCTGCTTCATTTGTCAGCTTCTCCACGATGCTTGTAACCAATTCCCTGATTAACATTTTGTGTCTTTAAAAAAACATAAATCTGTGTCTGTTTTCCTGGTTAAACCCTGATGGATGCAAAGCCCTGGAGGAAAATCGCAGTTAATGATGTGAGGGAGCAGTAGGACATAGAGGTGTCTTAAACTGTGAGACATATCAATTCTTGTTTTAAAATAGTGACTGTGTCTAACTCTTCCCCTACAATTATGAGATAAATATCCCTTTATGTGCCTTTTTAATAAAATGAACACAGTTAAGTTTAGAGGAGAATAATATATAGAGTGAATCCATGTTTCTGTGATCACAGTTAAGCCTATGATAAATACTGTCCTCTAAAATAGCAGACCTAATAACAACCATGACAATATTCAGTTATTAGATCCCCATCTGGGATTTTCAGAAGTTCAAAACCAGCAATGACAACAATAGAACTATACATAGCCTAAACTGTCATTCTACCTAAATCAATTTCCAATTCAGCTTCTAATTGAAGTTAATTGTTTTCAACTTTCTCCTCAGTACAAACATACTTCTGCAATCATTATTCATTCATAAATATGTATAGTTACTCAAAGCCATGTGGAAGAAATATTTATCACAGACAACTATTATATTAATTCATACCTTACTACATGTAAAATCTATTATTGTATAAGGAATCATTTTCTTCATTTGTTTTATGTAACAATTAATCAGACTTATGATTTATTAAAAACCTAAGCAAACTAAAAAATGCAAAATTGCAAAAACTGCATATTTTTCCTCTCCAAAACATAATTTCCTATAACATAAAGATTAGTATTTCTTAAAGTAGAGCCAGGAAATGATGATTTGAAATAGAATTACTTGGGATGCTTGCTAAAATTTCACATTCCTGGTACTGAACATATTTCTAGTACATCAGAATATCTGAAAGTGGGCCTTGGAAAGCGTGTGTGAGTTCCTCCAGAAATTTTACACTGATACACATTGCAGTTTGAGACCATCGATATAGAGAATGGCATTAATTTGTCCGGTTCAAGTTCCAGCTCACTTTATAAAATAGCCCATGAAATGTTTAGAAAATATCAATATGCTCAATAATTTTAAAAATTTCTCAATATCAATGAGAAATTTCATTTAACAGAGGGGATAGTGAAGAATTTTGCAAACCAAATCAAAATTCAGTTTATTTTCTGATGACTTTAAAAACGAAGGTATACTTCACAACACTCTCATTCAAGCTTTATCTCAGGCCGCCACACCCATCCTTCTATTGCCATACCAAACTCCAGTAACATGGAACTAATTTCTGGAATGAACAATGTTCATTGAAGTGTACATTCATTTCCACAGGCATTTTAAAAGTGAAATTCTTTTCTTTCCTTCACCTAGAATCTTCAAGAATTCAGCCTATCACAAGGTGGCTTTTGTAACACAGGGACCACGAGTAACATTATTATATTTTACCATTTTCCTTATTATTCAAAGTGTCTTTTAAGGAAGTATTCAAAGTGTCTTTTAAGGAAAATATTTGAAGTGCCACTTAGCACACAATAGTGTAACTCCTTATTTGTTCTACTTGTTAAAAGAAAGATATTTTTATTTCTCATTCTGTTTCATAATGCTCTGGAAAACCATCCAAAGACTTTACACTTTGTAAAACATGATGAAAAATTTCAGTTTCCTAATGTCAGCCAAAATAATACTTCATGACCACAGAGATATCCTTTCCACTGTAACAAGTAAATAATTTGATATGTTATTTAAAATTTAATGAAAAATAGGATTTGAGCTTTTGGTGAAATAACAATAAGAAAGCCATCATAAAATTAGTATATCATGGCAAGTCTTTTTAAGACTTCCTGATAAAAGTGATTTTAAAATAGTATTTTAATTTATGTGAATGGGAAAGATTTTTGAAACATGACAAGCATTAATAGATATATATTAATTTGGAGAAATGATATATTGAATACCTGAACTAAGTTGATTTGGTTAAACTCATATAGATGATAACACATCTTTTGAGATCCTAGTAAAAAGCATAAAACAGTTGACTTTTTATAGGAAAGGCAAATAAGTTATAAATAAATATGTTTAAATGTACAATAAATGACAGTCAGATTGAATTGGGTTGACCAATGAAAGAGCATTATTTTTTGTTGGCCTGGAGAATGGTCCCAATGGAAGAAGTATAGAATATTATACAAAGTATACAAAGACTTTACATTTGCACAAATAATTTAACAATCCATTAGACTTTGTGATATATTAATTTTATTTAGTCTCTTATCACTTCTACTCATAAAATGAACCTATGTAATTAATTTATTCTTAATCCCCTCAAGTACTATTTAGAAGATGATATTGCGATGAATCAATTTTTAAGAACAAGAATTTACTATTAAGTAAAAAATGCATAGTTGTAACAAAATGCTTTTACCACCATTTATGATATTTTGTAAGATGTATATTAATCTTAGGACTAATTTTCCAAATGGATGCATAAAGGGGTTATGATCATTGACTTCACAAAACATCTACCTTACATCAGTGAAGTATCCTTTGCCAATTTTAACTGCACCAGTCAAATATTCCCTTATAATAGATACTTTTTCATTTGCAAGGACAGGAAATTCTTAGTAAATAATTTTTCACCCCATTTGTATTGATTTCTAAGTGCTCAGTGTCACTCAGATACAGTGAACTAAACCAAAGAATGTCAAAACATGTTAGGATCATATAGACCGTTCTGTTCAAGTAGTACTTTAAATCTATTATTTTTTTCCTTCTTTTTCTTGCATAAAATCTGCCAAATGCATAGTCTATGAGGAATCAAGAAACTTAAAGAATATTAAAAACTATCAATTTAAAGAAATGTCAATGTAACTTTAAATACGTTGTTTTTCAGTAAATGTAAAGTGAAGCAAATTTATGTTCAGTTTTACTACTATTTTCTATAACTTCTAAAACTCAACCACTTTTAATTTTTAGCTAAGAGTCACATATTTTTATTAAAAAGAAAACAAAAGATTGTATATCTATAAACATAATGAAAACAATTCCTCAATTTTTACCCAAGCATAGTAAAACTGGTATTTGAGTTTTTACATGTTACACACAGATGGAAAATCTCATTTTGTTGCTTTTCTTTTGTATAATAAAATTTTTAAAACCTTAAAAAGACTAGAAAACATTTCCATATTTCTGTAGTTTTTAACTTGATTTAATTATTACATAGTATGATGTCTTACAATTTATTTTACTTTGTTTTGTATTTTAAACTTGGAAGTGCCAATGTATCTATTAGGAAAATATAATTTTAGACAGTACACCAAACAATAGAATTTTTACAGATTTGTTTAATGGGCTATACTTGACAGGTAACAAAGAAATTATTTTGAACTTTATTCATAGTATGGCTTTTCTTTCTTTTATCACATCTTGCTATTACAAACAAGGTATACCTTTAGAATATAATCCATAAGAATTTTAAACACATTCAGGTATACACAATGCCATTTTAATTCCTGGAACTGCATATGAATCACATTCAAAATCTTAATCTGAAATCTACTTCACTAACATCTAATCTCACTAATCTCACTAACTTCACTAATTTCACTAATACCTCCAGAATTTTAAGTCCCTGAGGAATTCTGAAGACCAGCACTGGCATAAGTAGTCCAGGTCTGTTTTTACATGCTGCTGACTGAAACTCTTCCCCTTCTTACATGGGTTCCAATATTCTTTCACCTTCCTCTTCCCTTGCTAATATAGGATGGGGGGAAAGAGCCCAAAGCCCTTTTACTTATTTTGGTAATTGTTGTTTCCTCATAACTTTTGAATACCTACTTTGATGTAATGAGATAACCTTGGGTGTCCTTTAGTAAACTTCTCTAGGCATCCTGAACAAATTCCTATAATACTATTTCAACAAACATGACTTGAAAGACAGCTATGCTTGGAAAAGTTTAAATATGACCATCATTAATAAAACATAAAATTATCATCAGTCAGTTCATAATTACCAGTCCTCCACTGGGGATAGAGTGTTTTGCACTTTTATAAGAAATAACTGGTAAAGTTTGATAAGAACTCAAATAATAACATGTTCTTGTCAAATTTTGACTTTTTACTTATTTTACTTCACACCCAAACATTCCTGACACAATTCAAGTTGAAAAGCATATGTTTAATATGAATGTGCTATATTCTGAGTATAGTTTTTCTGCTCATTATAATTTCAAATTAAATACTAATCTATGTTTTCTAATTTTTGTTTTAACTTACCAACATGTGAAAGTTAGGCAACATGACTCTGTAGATAAGAGTAAGTAAGTACAAGTGATGGAGTCAAACAGGATGAGATCAATTGTCTTTGTATTAGACAGCTTTCTGTCATGGTAATGAAATGCCAGAGGCAATCAGCTTGTAAAGAGAAAATAGTTATTTGGGCTCATGGTTCTGGAGTTTTCATTCTAAAATCAAGTGGCCTTTTTTTTTTGAGCCTGTAATGAAGGCAGAACACTATGGCAGGGATGTGTGACTAGATCAAACCACTTGACTATGAGCCAGGGAGCAGTGGAAGAGGTACAGGGGCCAAGAAGGGGTTCTGCAATTCCTTTTTGAGGTAGTGTCCCCTGTGACCAAAGAACCCCACAATGCCTGTCCTTTCAATGGTCTACCACCTCCCAGTTGTACCAACCTAGCATCCAAGTCTTTTGCTCACTTGTGGGAAACACTAATCCAAATCATAGCAACAACTTAAAGGAAATTACGTAGCTACTCTGGCTTCAGTTTTTTATTATGGGACATGAATACATCACTCAAAACTCATATATTTGTTCTGAGACTTTTATGACATATCATATGTGAACTTCATAAAATAATGTTAAAAATATTAGGTATTGCTCTATTTTCATTGTTACCTAAAAATATAACCTGAAATTATTGTTTATAGAAACATATGAAAGTAAATATGACCATTTGGCAAGGTTTGCTAGATATAACATGATTTGCATATATTTATTGATATGTACAATGTTATTCAAAACTCTAGTGCAACCATAAAATTTCATCAATTTATTATATTATAGACTACAATATATTGTATTGTAGATGGGAGAATTCTAATATGTTTGATTTTGTTTTTTCTTTATAGCTACATTTTCATTTACATGTTTCATGCAATGCTGAACATACATTTATTAAAACTATAAACAGCCAGCATTATGAAAGCAATTGTGATTCCCTCCTATAGCTTTATTTGTTGCTAGGAAATAGATGCCTATCCAATGAATACCTTTGTAAGGATTTCTGTTATTCAGAGAGGCAAATGATTAATTATTACTAATGAAAAGGAAGTGAACATGTGTCCTTTTGGAAGGACAATATTAAGATATGTGTCTTTTTCATGCTGTCATTCACTATCACCTAAGGACAGAGAATTCTGAGGCTCTTTCTTGTGACAGAGCTGCAAAAGAGGAAAAATCAGAAAAACATGCATCTATGTACTTTCCATTTACATTAGGACTAGATTGAAGTTCTTAAGATATGAATATTTGCCTTATTCACATGAAGGAATCATTTAGGTCATGAAACATTTCCACTTTATATATAGACATTTACATACTGTGCCTGTCATTCTGCAGGGAGCCATTCTTCATAAACCTTAGATGCCAGTTATGTTTGCAGTAAGTAATCCTATCTGCCATAAGCACCCCATAGCTTGTGTTCCTCTGATATCTATCATCTATCTTTCTATTTCTCCATCTATTATCTATCTATCTGTCTATCTATCTATCTCCCAAAGTTCTACCCTGCCATTCATGTTTATAAGAAGATTATTCTGAGACTTCAGAATGTTTTTCTTCCGGGAGCACTATTTGTGCCCCTCTAAGTAAAGGGAGTGACTGAGTGAATTGCATAGCCGATGCTTTAACATTTGCATACCACAAATTATACTATTCTTGCATTTAAATATTAGTTCTGAATATGCAACATTTAATTAATACGTTGGCTTATCATTAAATTTAAAATATATTGAGGATGCTTGAAAATTGTTCTAATGCCATCTTCTTAATATGAAAACCCATAGTTAAATATTATTACATTCACCACATTTTTATAAACATACATTAACAAGATTTGCCGACCTTTTTCTCGCTTATGTCACAATTTTATTACATTTGAACAATTCTTTTCAGCTGAAAAGTTCAATGCAGCCAGTTTATGATAAATGATTTTTTAAAAATGATTATGACTATTTAAAAACTAGTCTAGCAAGTATTAACATTTAATATTTATTCATTCTTCTAAAATGTAAAGTAAGTTTGTATGAGACTAACATGATAAATGGCCCAAATTACCATTTATAGCATTTAATTTACATTTCACAGTATTCTTAGTTATTTTATTACTGAGAGAGAACAGCTCAAGGTATTTTGGCTATATAAGGCACTGAAATTATTGTGATTATAAATATAATACAATATACATATTTTAAATATGTATCATATTAAGATTATTTGTGTCACTGTAGACAATTTTCTCTCTTTGTTGTTCTTAAATATTCTTCTTGATGCATTTTTAATATTTTTCCATTTATAAGAAACTCATAGTGATAAAGCCATTTGATTGAATGATCATTTTGCCAAATGACTTCTATTTAGTGTGTTTAAACTGAATAGTATAACATATTTTCTGTAGGTTGCAATCATTTTTACTCTTTTGAGTGTCTTTTATTGTAACATAAAAGACCCCAAATAATCATATGTTTTCTTCTCATTGTAGTAATTAACAATGTCAAATTACTCCCAAGTGATTTCTTACATTCACAATAATATTGCCAATTGCATAAAGATTCTGAGTAAAGGGTCAAAATAGCATCTATTTTACTGTTTTGCATAAGACAGAAAAAAGGGAGTGAACAAAAATCCAAAGCACATTTTGAACTTCATAATTATTCTGTTATTATTGTTAGATATTATGCAAGAAAATACAATCACATTTTGAAAAATAAGCTTTAATTTTATACTTATATTGAGAGACAAGTATAAGATCACTGAAAGTTGCTTTGGAAGGTGAAGAAACTTTCCAAAAAAATTTAATCTTTTTTCATCTAAATTGGTAATACCTGTTGTTTTATATTATGCTGCTAAATTCAATTAAATACTGTTTCAAAAAAGTATTTTTGCAAAAATTAAAAAAGTAATTGAAATAGAAATCATTATAATAAATGTCTTCAAATAAACAGTATATTTTTCCTTTGTACTATATATAGAAAATGATAAGGATACTCCTGGCAAATATGCTCATGAAAGTCATCCAAGTGCTACCGTTTTATATACTGGAGCATATAATTAAACAGACCTGAAGCTAGAGAACTTCAGTGGAGCATACAGATACCATACTGAAGGACTTCAAGACCTTGCATTGCTTATTGATTTATATAAGAGATACCTGTATTTATTCAAATACATATATGTAAACACACATGCACATATATAAACACATCTACATATATACAAACATAATATTAGTCAGTAATTTTATGTTACTGTTAAAAAAAATCTTTACTCAGATTTCTCTATGAAACAATTTGGCCATAATTTTGCTGGATTAAATTAATTAATAAAATCTGTTCTCTGAACCACCCATCCATTTTAACTTCACAACAGACTATTCATCTAGGACCCTAACTAGAGTGAAGCCTTTCAAATCCTATAGATTGGCTCTGCTCTGTATGGTGCCATCTGTCAGAGAAGTGGAGGGTACCTCAGCTTCAGAGACCTAGTGATTCCTGGCATTGTTACCTGTCTTTCTGCTTGAGGCTATAAATAGCAGTTTCCTGTCCTCCTTGGCCTGTGGTGCTGCCATATGTTGTTACACTCAGAGAAGGCCAAAATAGCTACAGCCCAGCTATTGTTTATTGACACCCAACTGGCAAAGATGAGAATGAACCAGCAGTCACCCTGCAACAGCACAATAGATTTTCAGGACATTCCATTTGTCTATGCAGCTTTTTGCTACAAACACCATTTATTTTCTAAATGAGTTTCAGGTTTTGAGTAGTACAGCAGCACTATTTGACTATTCAACATCCACTTCCCCTTTCTTTCTTTATTAAACCACAAAGTTTTAGAGGTAACCAGCCTTAAATGACCCTCTTTCCAGTTCAAAAGTAAATTTTCATTAGTTGAAGTCCTTTCTGGCAATCCCACCCACTTCACCAGTGATTACTTCAACCTTTGTTAAGGAACACTATTTCAATCAATTAGATGAAGGAGAAAGTCTGGTGGGTACTTCTAGAAAAGGTTTCCAGAATTGCAAAAAAGGAATGCACACAGGGAGATACAGTCTCTCTTTGTAAAATGAATGTTTGAATGCCTTACTATGAGCAAATGAAAACTGAAGGTGTGGAAGAGATTTTAGTAGTGAAAGAGGAGCTGACCTGAGATTACTGGTAATGTCAAGATAGAAAAGCCTTACATTTGTAATACAATTGTTCAATCATCAGATCAATCATTTTGGGCTAGGCTGTAGCTCAGTGGTAGAGCACTTGCCTAATATGTGCAAGGCCCAGGGTTCTATCCCCAGAAACAAGAAAGGAAGGAAAGAAGGGAGGGAGGGAGAAAGGCAGGATTACTTTACCTCTGGGATGCTTCTGTAAGAAGATAATTTATTTTCCTTAAGTGCTAAAGAAGGAGGTAACAAAGTCTCTGCTCTGTTTGTTGACTGGTTTTTGGTTTACCTTTCTTTCTGTTTCATGATTATCCAATCTGCATAAGAAATAATTGACCTGCTACACAGATATGCTGGTGAATGAAAGTAGTATATTATGAGAACAGTAAGGGAGTATAAGCTTTTACCTTAAATATTTGAAATTCCATCCAAAACCCATTGACTATGACAGTTATCAGGCTCTTTATATATGCCCAATCTTATATGCAAGTTGAGTGCAAAGAAACAATGCAAATTATGAAAATATCTTGGCAAGCTGATTTTGATAAATGACTAAGAATCTTAATTTTTTTTTTTTTTTTACCATCTGTGAACAATTAGAATTCAGAGACATGGCTCAATATATATATTTTATTATCCCTCTTATTAGAGTGGAATCTATGCCATTGTTATTCATTTTTCATTTTTGATTTCTTTAACAAAATGGAGAATTCAGTCTAGGACACTCAGATTGGGTGGAGACCAAAGGTCACCTAAATTGTAAGGTGACATTATGCAATTGTAAATGAGTGTAACTTGGTGAATGTAGAATCCCTTTTCCATAATTATTACCATTGCCCCCTCCCTTCACATTTTTCTCACCAAAAAAGAAACCTAGATCAAAGTTGTTTCATTTGTTCAATTATTTATTATGGCAGAAGAGTCTTAAATTTCTTTGTATAAAAAGACATTTTGAATATGTTGACAGAGGGTGGAACTGTTTTATCTCTTAGGAGGCAAAGGCAGATAGATCACAAATTCAAAGCTAGCTTCAGCAACTTAACAAGGCTCTGAGCAACTTAGCAGGACCTTGTCTCAAAATAAAAAGTAAAAAGGGCTGGAAATGTGACTCAATGGCTAAGCACCTCTGGGTTTAATACCCGGTATCCAAAAAAAAAACAAACTGTTTTATCTCTTTCTTTGAAGTGCATTTTTTTGCTTGTTTATCTTCATTTAATTAATTTTTAAAAGAAGATTTATCTGAAGACTCAGATCTTCCTTCAAATCAAGATAACTAGATGACTTCCTTTTGTTGTTATTAGTATTATAATTAATCACCTGTGGACTAGAGTCTCATGTGTCTGTTTCTCTTTTTATATAAATAGGATCTCTTGGATATGATCTTCACTTGTATACTAACTTTCAGCTTAGTTTTTCCTTTTTGAGCCCTAAGCAGTGTGTTCTACTTTAGTTGTTGAGTTTTCTGTACTAATCAGTCTACTGTTTACTGCTTCAATCAAGGACTTGCATTTACCAATCATGTTTTTCATTTACATGTAATTACTTTTTATCACGAATTGATTTTTTCTTCATAACTGCTTTCTCTATTTTTAAGGATGCAGCATCTTCTTATATCTTTTAGGGAGGATAAAATAGAAATGTTCTATAATCATGCACTCTTTCCTTACATGTGTCTATTTGAGGAAAGAAAAGAAGGTGAGAGTGGGCAAAAGAACAAGTGAAAGCAATAGCTTTCATATATTAATAGGTCTGGCGTTTTGCTGTTTACACATCTGCAAAGTAGTTCAGTTTCTTTTTATGGAGGAAGCTCAAATATGATGGCTTTTACTTAGAAATCTATTCAACAAATACTGATTTGTTACTTTCTGTGTGCCTAGGGCTCTTCTAGGCCCTTGACACAGGACACTGAAGAAGTCAGCAAGAATCTCTAACTCTTGAAGCTTACTTGATAGAGCAAACCTATCCATTAGAAATTCTCTAAGGATAGAAATAGTCTGTACTACCCAATTACCCCATACATATTTGTATACAGGGGCAGGAGAGACTTAAATTTTCATTTAATATGACTAATTAGACCAAGGAACTATTACGTTTAATTTCATTTAATTTAAATTGAAATGACTACATGCAGCTAGTGTTTATGTTCAGGACCACTTAGGTATACAGGGTAAGAGACCCATGGTTAATTTTAAATACAGGAAAAAGGTCTTTTCCGATACTAAAGAGTTCTGAGAGCAAAATAAGGCGTGAACATGAGTAAATAAGCATCGGGATGAAAGAGATTGTCTTTGGGTTGTAAAATGAGAAAACTGTTCTGTCAGTATTTATTGTTATTAGTATTCTTGGTGATTGCCATCTAGACTGGAATGAGATGAAACTTCATGTAGTTTTGATTTGCATTTCTCTGATGGCTGAAGATATTGAATTTTTTTCATATGATTGTTGGTAGGAATGTCAATTAGTATGGCCAGTATGGAAATCAGCATGGTGTTTCCTCCAAACAACCAAAAGTAGAACTACCATATGATCTAGCATTATCATTTCATACTAATCCAAAAGAATTAAAGTTAGCATACTTTAGGGACTCACACATGTTCATCTCAGCACAATTGACAATAGCCAAGTTATAGAACCAGTCTAGATGTCTGTCAAGGAATGAACAGATAAAGAAAAAGTATATATACATAACAGAGGTTTATTCAGCCATAAAGCACAATTAATTTATTTCCTTTTCAGGAAAATGGGTAGAACTGGAGAGCATCATGTTAAGTGAAATAAGGTAAGAACATAAAGATAAGTATGGAATGTTTCCTCTCAGATGAGGAAGCTAGAGGGGGAGGAAAAAATAATCTCATAGAAGTAGAAAAGAGACCATTAAGGCAGAGGAAGAGAAGCAGGAGGGGAAAAGAGAGAAGGATAAAGGGAGGAATTAGTAATATTTATTAAATTATGTTATATACATGTATGAATATGTCACAATGAAACCCAATATTCTGTGTAATTAATATGCACCAATAAATACATCTTTAAAAAACTTTAAAATGGAAGTTGAAAAGAAAAAAATGCCTTTTCAAACAGAAAAGATGCAAGAACAATGGTCCCAAAGTAGAAGCAAGCTTGGAAGCTTTGAGGAACTAAAATGACCATATGGCTGGTTGGAAATAATTTGACAGATTTATTCAGAGAATTTGTGACTCAATAACAAATTTTCTCATCATGATATAGAAAATCTTCTTGAATTTTTGGCATTATTTCTCTTTTTCTAAAATATATTTTGTTTTATTTAAATCAGTTTTATTTCAGAATTTCCAACATTGACAACTCATAAAAAAATCCAAACAGGACACAGAACAATGCAAATTTATTAAATGATAATTTGGAAATACAATATATGCGTATAAATACACATTAGTAGTGATTTTTTTAAATTGAGGAAGAAATAACTCATTTCATCTACCATCTTTAATTTATATATGATAGGTGCTTAATTTATATAATATTTTAACACTAAGTGCTGAGGGTGTGACTTGAATCTGGGTCCATACACACCTTGTTCACTTCACTTTTTCCTAAAACAATGATGTACAAATAGCATCTCTCTGAAATTGCTTAACCTTAAAAGACAATTTTCAGAATGAATGAATGAATGGCCTGATATTTAAGATATAATGTTACTAATTTAATTAGAGATAAAATTTCTTGATATTAAGAGTAAAGCTGAAATACAATAGAACATTTTTTGTGTTTTTTGTGATATAATACACACATATGTTTAGAAATAATCATACGTCTCATCACTATATTGATTATATATTAACAGTATTTACCAGTTGAGTATTTATTTCTTTATATATTCATATATGTATATGTATCTCTGTGTGTGTACCTGGAATTTCTAAGTGGATGTGTACACTTATGTGCATATGTATGTGTATGTTTCTGTATTTCTATGATGAGCTTTTTTAGATAATCCATAGCTGTGGAAAAAGTGCCTGGCACTTAGCTTCATCATAACCACATTCAAGGATGTGCTTGTTGTAAATGACATTATGCACTCTTTGACCTCATCTTGTACGGGTTTACTACATAATTACTCCGGTTTTTAATAAATTTTACTTCCTTAGTTCAATGCAGGAGAAGCAACAAAACTTGACTCTTGCCTAGAGTGACTGCTCTCTCCTGGCATCTACCATGGGGTGCAATCTGTGTCAGGTAAGGCTCCTCAGGCTGAAGCTTTGTCAACTGCCTGGCTGTTGTGCTATTTACTTTATAATCATCACAGTTATTTTCCTTATTGTCTTGAAAGGTGAATTGGTCACTTTCTTGATTTTGAAGTTTGATCATTTTTTTCAGAAAATTTTAAACTTTAGGATACTGAAGACAATATTTTTCAGTTTGTCAAATCTATTTTATTATGATGATCATAAAAAGCATGAAGTTCAATGCTGATATTATAGGCAATAGTGGTATCTGAATCTTGTTAAAAGTTTGTGTAATTTTCTGAATTTCCAGAAAAAAGAGTGGTAACAAGACTGACAAAAGGAATAATTTTGTGATTACAGAAAACATGAGTGGGGTACTATCGAAGGCAAGAACAGTTTCCTTGATGCATGTAATTTTATTCTGATATTGATTCTGTCTAAGCATGGATAGTATATAAAACTAACACTTTATCTCTTGGGGTGCTGTCATAGTTTTTCTGGACATGTCCTCACTAGAATAATCCCCAATAACAGTATATCTGGGATACTGTTTTTCATCTGACTGCCTGATTTAGACTATTTCCACTTCAAGCTCTCTATTCCCTAGTGACTTTCAGCTTCTTCTGTTGTTGTCTTCCCTCCACTAGGGTGGGATTCTTTAAAACAACCCAGCCTGGTGACTATCTGCAGAGCTCTTATTGTCTGAAAATTATAACAATAAACATTGATGTTTTTCTTTTACTTTTTAATGGGCATATCATAATTTTACACAACAGTGATATTCTTTGTGATATATTTGTATATGCAAACAATATAATTTGGTTCATTTCATTACTAGTTCCTCCACTTTCTCTCTTCTTCTCCATCACCCCGATCCTCTTTCTCTGTTCTACTGGTTTCTGTCCTAATTTTCCTGAAATCTCTATTCTATTACTTTTTTCTCTCTAGCTTCCACATGAGAGATAAAATAATAACATTTGAATTTCTGAATCTGGTTTACTTCACTGAGTATGATGTTATCTAGTTCCTTTCATTCACCAGCAAATAACATAATTTTGTTCTCCTTTATAGCTGAGTAAAATTTCCTTATGTATGTAAATCATGTTTCTTTATCCAGTCATATATTGTGAATCATGCTGCTGTAAATATCCACATACATGTAACACTGTAGCATACTGGCTTTAGGACTTTTGGATATATCTGTGTGTGATTTAACTTGGTCACATGGTGGTTCCATTGCTAGTTTTTTGAGAAATCTCCACATTTACTCATTTGCTGTCTCATCAATAGTGTTCTTTTCTGGGGGAAAGGAGCATTCTAACCAGGATTAACTATTATTTATATTTTTGATGTGTATCATTCCAACTGAAGTTAAATGAAATATCAGAGTAGTTTTGATTTTCATTTCTCTGCTAGAGATATTGAATGATTTTTCATGTATTTGTCGATCATTTGAATTTATTCTTTTGAGAAATATCTGTTTAGTTATTTTCCCATTTATTGATTAAATTTCTTATTTTTTGGTGTTATTTGTGTTCTTTATTCTGGATATTAATCCTATATCAGAGGAGTAACCAGAAATGATATTGTAGAACACTGAAGGAAGAAATTAAAGATGACAATAGAGGATGGAATGTGCTCCAACATTCTTGGATAGGAAGAATTAATATAGACCCTTGTGCAAACCTATTGTTTACATATTAGATGTTAAAGGAACTCATAAATGTTGTATATTGTGACTAAACTGTAAATGTATATAGGAGCTATTAGGAGCTTCTTGGTTTGAAACTATATATTGTTGGTATTGAGAACAATCAATATTGGTCTCCCCTTTAAAGGAGAGGTATTGAAACGCTGCAGGGAAACTATAATCCTATAGGAGTAAAAACTGTAACACCTTGGATCAGCAGAGCTAGAAGGAAAGACACACAAACACCATGAAAAAACAAGGGAAGAAAGTGCCTCAAACAAACCAAGATACTACATTATTAGAATCCATGGTCAGTACAGCAGAAGAAATGACCAAACAGTAGTTCAGGATGTACATAATTAAAATGTTCTGTGACTTAAAGAATGATATAAGAGAGCAAGCCCAGTCAGCAAAAGATCATTTTGATAAAGAGATACATAGGAAAATACAGGAAGTAAAAGATCAGTTCAATAAGGAGGTAGAGATTCTGAAAAGGAAACAAACAGAAATCCTTGAAATGAAAGAAACAATAAACCAAAGTAAAAACTCAATAGAAAGCATTACTAACAGATTAGACCACTTGGAAGACAGAACCTCAGATACTGAACACAAAATATTTAACCTTGAGAATAGAGTTGATCACACCGTGAAGATGGTAAGAAACCATGAGCAGAACATCCAGGAACTATGGGATAACATTAAAAGACCAAACTTAAGAATTATCGGGATAGAGGAAGGCATAGAATTCCAAACCAAAAGAATGAGCAACCTATTCAATGAAATAATATCAGAAAACTTTCCAAATATGAAGAATGAATTGGATAATCAAATACAAGAGTCCTACAGGACACTAAATGTACAAAATCACAACAGATCTACACCAAGGCACATCATAATGAAAATGCCTAACATTCAGAATAAGGAGAGAATCTTAAAAGCCATGAGACTAAGGAATCAGATTACATACAGGGGAAAGCCAATTAGGATCACTGCAGTCTTCTCGACCCAGACCCTAAGAGCAAGAATGTCATGGAACAGCATACATCAAGTGCTAAAAGACAGCGGGTGCCAACCAAGAATCTTATATCCAGCAAAATTAAGTTTTAGGTTTGATGATGAAATAAAAACCTTCCAAGATAAACAAAAAATAAAAGAATTCACAACTGGTAATTCTTTTTGACATTATGACATATGTCTTATAATTATATATTTTAGATAGCTTTTTATGCTTCTAATTTTATTTTTATATATATTTTACCTTTATTTATAATTGACAAATTATACATATTAATGGAGTACTATGTAACATTTTGATGCATTTATGCATTGTGTAATGTTTAAATCAGGCTAAACATTGATCTCCTCAAAAATTCACCATTTCTTTATGGAGAAAAGTTAAAATCCTTTTTGTACCTTTCTGTGTTTTAAATTTACACAAAAGTTACAAAGGAAGTACATGTATTTATTTACATTTTTCATTCATTTTTGCTGAATGTTGAGATTTTATATTACCATATATTATATATGAGTATAATATTAGTTTATTAACATTAACTAAATTCCAAATACTTGGGGAAGGTGTTTCACAAATAATGCTATTTCTATTGTAGGACCTTGACCAAGATACCATATTGTATTTTCTCAACCATATCTCCTTAGTCTCCTCTAGTCCATAATTGGTTTTTCAACTTTTCTTTTTTTTCATAGTCTTCATTATTTTGAAGGAAATTTGGCCAGTTATTTTGTAAAATCTAATTCAATCTGACTTTCTCTGACGATTATTTTCATCTCTAACCAGGGGTTACAGTTTTGGAGAAGATCACGGAGGTAAAGTGCCCTTCTCATCACATCATATTGAGGGCACAAAAACCTAAGCCTGGCATGGCAAGTGATGTCAACCTATCACTCTGAGAAGGTAGTATAAGGTATGTCTCTCTGGTCCATTAACTCCAAAGAGACTATTTTTCCTTTCCTATTGTTCATTGTTTAAAGTGAATCCCTTAAGTCCAGTCTACACTCAAGGTGAGGGTACAGGTAGACATGATTATTTCATCTCCTGAAGAGTTGACTATCTACATATCCTTAAAAATATCTAAGGAAAACTTATTCTTTACTTCCCTTTATTCAGTTAAGAAAATCCTTTATATCCCAAAGGGCTCATATATTTTAATACTTGGTGATGACCAATTCTCTAGTTTCTTACTCTTTGTTCTTTTTTTCTTTGTTCATAAATTAATATCATAGCAGTATTTTTTACTTTGTGGAGCAATGCTTTAGTTGTGTTTCACAAAATTGTATATAATTTTAAAAATTTAACTGATATAATTATACATCCAAATTCTTTTGTGAGGTCTTTTCTCACTTATGTGGCCACTTAAGAATGCATTTTCCAATTGTAAAGATTAAGAGGATTTTTCAGATAACTATTCACTATAAATTTATAGTTTAATTCCATTGAGATTAGAAAAAGTCCTCTCTCAAATCTTTAAAATACATTGAGACTTATTTTATAACCCAGAATATGGTTCATTTTGGTGATAGTTCCACATATGCATGAAGAAGAATGTCAAGAGGCATAGAGTACAAGTATCTTAAATGTCAACTGAGTCAAATTAAATGTTACGATTCTATAAGTCTTTTATAACCTAAGTTTTGTCTGATTCTCATGTTAATTTCTAATAGGGAAGTGCTATTTTTCTATTGGTAATTTAAAAATTAAAGTAAGCATATTAGGTTGAATTTTATATGGTTTAATTTAAAAATTAAAAATATTTTTAGTATTAAATTAAATATAAAAGAGTACAGTGCATTTATATGTTGATCTACTTTTTCTGAGAGTTCTGTCAGATTTTTCTTCATACATTCTGAGTTCTGTTTTGTTTTATTTTATTTTATTTTATCAGTGTTCTAGGTTTCACAGTACCCACATGTAATTTTTCAATATGTACTCTAACTTCATGTATAAATTTATGTTATTATTCCTAGCATTTTGTAATAGTTTTTATGCATATTTATTATATTTATATAAATATATTTAATATTATTTAAATATTAAATTGTTTAATAATATACAACTATGTTATAAACACTATACTTTATTATTATTTAGTCAATTATCAGTAAAATATTTTAAATTAAATATGCTTATTATATTTACCCACACTTTTGTATTTTTTTATCATTTATTCTTGCTCCTTCTGACTATTTTTAAAATCGCTTATTTATCTGATTTTCAGCTACTGTATTTTATGTGCTAGTCTGTTTTACAAACTTTGTGTAGTTTTCTTTATATCTTCCCTCTTCTTGCAATATAATTTTCAACATAGTTTAAAAATTTCAGGGCATTATTTTGATAAGTAGTTTGATATTTTCCCCATCTATTATTACAATTATATTATGCTTTGATACTTAATATTCCACCAGTTCTGGAAGTTTTAGTCATTTGAACTTAGTGTTTTTCTCATCATGCTTCATTTTGCAAAAATTCTCTTGCTATATCTCTGAGTATTTTTTTCTTTAGTGTTTGATTTTCTCATCATATATACATATTTTTTTATTTTAGATATTATCTGTTTCATCTCCAGAAGCTCCATTGACATTTTCAATATTTCCATTTCTCTCTGTATCCTGTATATAATTACTTCGTATCTGTGATATATTTATAAAATTTATTATAATTGCTTTTTGGTATTGCCTTAACTTTCCATCATCTCACCATTGCTATTAGTTTTACTCTTAATGTCTTTTAGATCATTAATTGTTTACATACTGTCAATTTCTTACTTGGTGTCTGCTCTTGTAATTTTCCATTGCTGGCTGTAGGATTTTGTCATAGTACTCTAATGAATACTGAATTTTATTTTAGAACACAGCTCAGTTACTTGCCAAGTGTTTGATCTTATCAAAGTATGTTTTTAAACTGTTTGCCTATTGTTTGCAATAGGGGATCCAGAGCAGGCTCATTTAGAGGTAGTTTTACCTCTCTCTAAAGGTTTATGTATTTCAAGATCTCTGCATGTTAGAACACAAACTATTTCCATCCCTCAAACTTGTTCACCGTACTTACTGCTTCCTGGTGTAGAGTGTGCCCTTGCTCACATGCTACCATCAGTGCCAAGCCCATATCTTTAGTAAACTTCCAGGAAGATTTCTGGACCTCTCACTTTCTGTGTAGCTCTGTCCTTTTTTTTTTTTAATCCTAAAAATTCTCCGTAATCTTGAATTCTGATCTCTTCCAGATCAAGTCTGGTGAGTCTGATGGGCTGTGTTTAGTTCTCCCTACCTGCACTATGGCCTGGAAACTTCCTCCAGATAATAACCCACAAAGCATCTACTCTGTTTCTTTCTCTCAGGTATCATTCTTATGTAGTTTCTCTTGTCTGAAAATGGAAGAGCTTTGTTTTACAGACTTTATCTAGCTTGCTAGTTGTTCATATGGGGTAACTAAATCCTACTTATGGGGTAACTAATTAATTATGCATAGATGGAAACAAAAGTTGTATTGAAACCTTCATTTTCTAATAAGTGGATTATTTAGAAATATATAAAAATGTAATTGCAAATTCATCTCCCAAGCTAAATCAGCAAGATGACGCAGAATTAAACTTCTTAAAAATTAAATATTATGTCATATTATACTGGAGAGTTTCATCACTTTTATATTAAGTAAATATTTTTAATTAACACCTTTTCACTAAATTTGCTTTTAAGCTAATCATAATTAAAAAAATGATCCAATGTAGAAAGTTTTCTTAATATTTTAGTTTACTTATATTCTCTCAAAATTAATTTTAGGTACAGGAACATAAGGAATATTGCAAATGTATGTATTTCTAGACACTGTCTTAGTTTTTTAATACTTGTTATTTATGGATAACAAAGAACAAAATAATTTTAAAAAATTAGAAACATCCAATAAAATTGAAAATTTCTTTGTGGTTTACAGAAGTGGTTTTTGAGATGCTTAAGGTTGTAATAAGAAGATATCATTTTAACATGCTTTGTATGGATTTAAAATCATCTGTTTTCATTCTAAAGAATTATTTCACACCTAAGAATATACACAAAATTAGCTCTTTAAAAAAATAAATCACTGAAAAAATTTTTTTTCCAATTTTAGTTTGTTAAGTAATAGCTTTCTAAAAATTTTTAGGGATTTAAAAATAAATTTTTAAATTAATAATCAATATTATGATCATGCTGCATGATTTAATGTGATCTATCACATCTTAGGAGATATGAAAGCTTCTGTGGTGCATTTATAAGGGTGAAATTCAGGGATATTATACCGTCAGCCATGGTACATTTCAAAATGATCTCTAAGTAGTTTTGGGAAACAAGATTGCAACGAAAGCTTTTTAAAAAAATTATTCTCCATAGTATAATGTTAATAAATACATAAGAGTCAGAAGTAAAATTAATTTGAAATTATTTTTACCCTTGTTTTCTTTAACCTTAAGAGTCAGAGTAATAGGGTCTTCCTGCTTCTTAGAGCCTAATGGAAGTGTCCTTGTGGCAGCCTGCCCAGAAAATTAGAGATGACAGGCACAAAGGTGAAATGCATAATTCCTACCAATTCCTTTTGCTCCTGGAAGGAGTGCTGTCTCTGCTTTTCATGCAAGGATAACTTATTCCACCACTGTGTTTCCAAACCGTCATTTCTACAACTAGTCTTCCCCAAAACTAAGTGCTGTACTCCTTGAAGTTATGAAGATAGAAGTAATTTCACTGGGTGCTTTGAGATAATTTTTTTATTCAGATTCAAGAAAAAAACAAACTTCATCATAACATTTCATCATCACAGCAGGCTAAAGAAATCCATCTACACTGCCACAATGTATAGTTAACAAAATTACTTATAATTTTAAACGGTTTCCCAAAACTTTGGGAGGGAAACATATGTGTAATAAAACTGCAGTCTGTGGAGAAAAAAAGAAACAAAGCATATATAACAACATCTCAGTCACAGTCTTTATTAAAATCTCCTTTGTGTCTCATCTTCATGCAATGCAGGAGGCAAACATGCTTCCATAATGGTATTAAAGCAGGCAGGGCATACAACTGACACTCAAAATAGGTCCTTCTTTTGGTTGTTAGAAATAAGAAAAAGTGCTAAATTTTGCATTATACATACAGATACATTCCTGTATCAAAACCTGATAATTATTATATAAAGTAATATGAACAAAAAATGTATCCTTTATTTAACCAATAATTTTTGTCCATATTATTATGTCATAATAATAATTGGAAAGTGCTAGATGTTTAAGACTCAAACTATTGAAGACTTCTACTATAGACATAGACCTGGAAGGACATACAAGGGAGACAATGTCTTATGAACCTTTTTACTCTGCTTCTGATAATATGGTTCTTTGTCAACTTTGAAATAAAAGTCATAACTCTGGTGAGTTGATCTAAAAGTTGTAAGTCCACAAATTCTGTTTCTACCAAAGCAAGGGAATTCTAATTTTCCAAGGGTAAAAGTAAGATGAGATGACTCTAGTCCCTTTCCTTTAAAGACCAACATGTAATTGCAGTATGATTTTTTTTTTCTTCTGTGACATGTACAAGGGAAATGGAAGAAGCAAAATGAAATGGTTACAACTCTGAAGTATGGAACATAGGATATAGTATTGTTAATTTTATTTGTTTTTTAGACTCTTGCTCATTATAAAATAGATGTTCCTGTGGAAAAAGAAATTCTGCAAAGTCAGTTGATGATAATGAATTACTCTATTTCACAGATGTTTTCACTTTAAAATGGAATACTATGATGGTGCTAAAACTTTTTACCACCATTACTGTAATTTGCATGCCATTACTTGTGATGTTTATATTTTGAAAAGTTGAAATGTTTTTGAGCTCATCATAACCTCCTACTAATGATCCTCAGTACATCTGTGGAAAACCAACATATAGGCAGTTTTCTCCAGCTCAATCATCTCTGATGAGTTTGTACTGCCTTCCAAAATATACTACTAGGATTTTCTATGTACAGTACTTAAAGATTCTGCTTTATGTACACAAAATATGAAACTCAAATGGAAGGTAGCAAATCAAAATTATGTGACAACATATGAATGGACTTCTATCCCGGCATCTGTTTTAATAAAAACTTTTTAGTGGACTTATGCTATGTTTTCAGGATATCCAAATCACTTTAATTCTGAATTCATAGAGAACTGCTACATTGTTTGCAAACAATAAAATGAATTAGATTTAATTCAGGGTCTAGAATTAAAGATTTAGACAAAACACAAATGCTACAGGTGCCAATAAAAGCAGTTTCTGGAGAAAATTATGCCTATGTAAAATATTTTAGGTAAGGAAATCATCGGTAAACCTTACATGAAAATTAAAGATTGGAGTAACAAACAATTAACACATATATATTTTTTAAAAATAGGATAACCATAAAGTTGGAAACCAGAGCTTTCAATACATTGTTTCATTATCCATTATCTTCCAAGTAAGAATACTTTCCAAATGTCTCTGTACTGTTCTGAATTAAATGATGTCTTTTCAGTTTCCTACTTTCCAAATAAGCATGAAAATATCTTTTTTTTTTATTTATTTTTCTCAAAAGTTGCATTTAAATACATGTTATCAAACATAACAGAAAAAAAACAAATTTTCAGAAGCTGTACACACTATTCACTGAAAATATTTATTGAGGCAAATAGAAAAAAAAAATATTACAATCATAATTTTTCTAACTTTGCACAAAATTATAAGCAGATTACATTCTTCATATTAAACATCTTTATATGCACTTTCAATGAACAGTATATATATATATATATTTATATATAATTTTTATCAACCATCTTTACTTTACCCATTCCCCTTTCCTGCCCCCCACCTCCCCCATGTCGTGTCCAGTGTTTCTCTATTTCTCTTATGTTTCCCATTCCCACCTCCCTTATTCATCAGCATCCACTAATCAGAGAGACCATTCGGCATTTGGTTTTTTGGGATTGGCTTACTTCACTTAGCATAATGCTTTCCAGT
>PVHX01025186.1:0-22754 GCA_004024805.1 Geosciurus inauris | reverse complement strand
GGTGTCTCATCTGGATGGTCCACCAGAGGGCAGCAGCTGCAGCAGCTAGGACAGCTGTGAGATAGGGGACTGTCAGGACTGCCTGGTCACAGTCCTGTCTGGGCTTAGGCCTCCATCTTTGAGGTCAGAATCTCATCTCGCTTCTGAGCATCCACCAGCCTCAGGCTGAGCTCTGGGCTCTCTTCTCTTTTTATGGATATAATGCTGAGGCCTTATGAGTCTTTAATGTTTTCCCACATGTGTCTCCTTCAATCAAGAGTGTCCGTCAAGGCTCATGGCCCACACCTCCAATCTAGCCACTCAGAAGGCTGCGGCAGGAGGAGGCCAGGTTCCAGGACAGCTTCAGCAACTTAGCAAGGCCCTAAGCAACTTAGTGAGACCCTGTCTCAAAATAAACAATATAAAGTGCTGGGGATGGCTGGAAGCTGTGTTGCATGCCTATAATTCCAGTCCTTTGGGAGGCTGAAGCAGGGGAATCTCAAGTTCAAAGCCAGCCTCAGCAAAAGAGAGGCACTAAGCAAATAAGTGAGACCCTGTCTTTACATAGAACACAAACTAGGGCTGGGGATGTGGCTCAGTGGTTGAGTAACCCTGACTTCAATTCTCAGTACTACAAAAAAGGGGGATGGCTGGGGATGTCCCTCAGTTGTTAAGCACCCCATGATTTAAACCATGGTACCAAAAAAAGTCCCCAAACTAGAGTACCCGGGGCTCACCTTCCCCCAGCAAGAGGTCTTTCACTGTGCTGCTCCTGACAGGCTGGGTCCCTGACTGCAGTCCTTAGCACAGAGGGGGAAAGATAGGCTGCATCATTCCTCAGAGTCCATGACCAGGGCTCAATATCTGGAGAGGAATCTGCCGAAGATGCAGTAGACAACCCTAGGGATAATGGCCCAGCCTCCTCCATGATGAACCTAGACACCACCAGCTTTGAAATCACCTGGACCCACCCCAACCTGGCAGTTCCTGCTGCATCCTCCACATATGTCTTGGTGCTGCATGGTAATGGGTTGCATAAAAAACTCCACATGCTGGGGACACCCAGGGGCCACCTCAGTAACTTGTTTTCATATCTGTGGGTTGGACCACCAGGTCGAAGAAACAGGCCTGCCCTCGGAACAAGTGTCCACCTCCCCTCATACCACCCACTCAGGGCAGCTGTAGGCTCACCAAGCACCAGTCTGGGACCCTCAGGATGGCCCCACACAACTACTTCCTCCCTAGGATGAGTGTGGGGCTGGTATTACTCTAAGCCCTGGCAGTGTGGACCTGTCCCCTGGGGTGGGAGCACAAGCATCAAGCAAACCACAAGCCATCTTCCCATGAGAGCCAGAAGGCCTGCAGAGTGTCTGAGAGTTCTGGGCAGGCTGCCAGGGGCAAAGACTGGACAGCTGGGGGACACGTGTGTGTCAGGCTCTCCAAGAAACCACACTGCTGGCATGAAGCCAAAGTAATCGTAAGGACCTGGTCACGTGAACACTGACCTAGTAGCACCGGGAGACCAGGAGGACTGGTGGCATGGTTCAAGATGAGCCCAGGCAGGATACCAGCCCCAGGGGTGCTAGCAGGCAGAGGGAGCCAGCCCTTTCCTGCCACCTTGGTGGCCTGCATGAGCCACTGGGATCAGGCATATCTGCTTCACTCAGGGGGTAGATGACCTCAGACACACTCAGAGCCCTGTGTGGCCTGCTACCAGGCACACTGGTGCCCAGTAACACTGGTACATAAAATCAACTGCCAAGAGGAGGGACAGAAAACACTGGAGTCTCGGAACCTGTGCTGGGGTTGTAGCTCATTTCATAAATTTATCGCACCACCAAAAACAAACAAACAAACAAACAAACAAACCCCAAAACAAACAAAAAATCTCTGAAAAGAGTAGATTTGCATGGAGACATCCTCAAAACTCTGCACTATTATGCATCACATTCTATAATATAAAGGCCCTTTCCAGAGCACCCACCAGAGTTTGGGGAGTCCTGGGAATAGCTTGCTAAGACATCTGAGAGCAGGCATGTTTCCTGGCTGTGCATCAGCAGTGTGATGTCTGCCAGCTCTCTACTTGAATAACCCACATCCGGCCTTCCCACAGCTCCCCAAGGACAAGAGGAAAGAGAGGACTTGGGATACCCCAGCAGATGTGGCCAGACATGGGGCTGCTGGGGCAGAGGGAAGGGACAGTTCCCCTCTACTCTGCAGGCACAGTGCAGGATGGAGTGACTCCCACAATGGAATGCAGATGAAAAGATTTGCCACAAAAATGACACAGCCACCCTCAAAAGGGCATGGAAATCACAGGCTGTGGTTCAGACCAGATACAAACTAGTCCTTTGTTGGCAAAGATGTGGTTTCCAAAATTGAGCACAGTTCACTCCCCAGCTAAGAGGTGAATGTGACAGCTAGGATTTCACACTGTCAACATGACACAGACAAGGACTGGACAAGCATGCAGATGGGCCCAGGGGTCTGCTCTGGCAGCAATGTGCCTCTTGGAACCATGCCAGGGGCCTTCAGGCTGTGACAGGCACTTGGCTTCTGAGAGCAAAGCAACACTATAGCAGGTTACAGGCATCAATTTGTTGACTTAAAACATCATTTTAGGAAAAGCCAAACATACCTACCCTCCTCTGTTGAATCAGCCCAAGCACAATGACTGCCATTGCCAACCAGATTTCTGAGCCTCTGCATGCCTGCAGAGGGCCTCTTGGAGCTCCAGGAGGCTGTTCCCCAGAGGACACTAGTTCTCTGAACACCCAGCATGCAGGTCAATTTCCATAGTCCCAGTGGGGCCATGATGAGATAGTGCCTTGTCTACCCCCATTAAGAACCACCAATGCTACCCCTTCCACAACCACCACCCATTTGATGGATACCAGGGCTTCAGGTCCAGAAAAGACAGAATCTAGGACAGTGCCCACTAATCTACAGTGAATGACAAACTGTGGCAACCCACTAAGGAGTGGGAGGCACTGGCAAAGGCCCTGGGAAAGAGGCCATGTGGCTTGGGGCACCTTAGACTCTAGTGGATTCCTTGAGACAGAGCACAGCCCAGGCGGCCCAAGGCACCTCCAGAGGCAGCTGCAAAGCAAGCATGAGAGCCCCTCCAGGACCAGGTACACCTGGACTAAGGTTCTTAAGGACAAGGATGGGCACACCTATGAACTGAGGGAACCAAGGACAGGAGGCCCCAGCAGGGCTCAGCCAGCTGGCAGTATGGCTAAGACCCCATACCTGAACCACAGAGGAGGGTCATCTTTTGTATATGGCCAGCAAAGTGTCAGTGGTGCCAGACACAGGTCCAAAAGCACATCCTGGTGGCAGCTATCTGTCAATGGGAAGGCCTCCAGGAGCTGCCTGGCACAAGGTGGCCCAATGCCCACCAACTGATGATAGACAGCAGGGATGCAGCCCCTGACATGTTAAGTCCTTGCATATCCTTTGGCCAGTCCTGTCAACTCTGCACAGTGAATAACAAAGGTGTAAGTGTAGAAAGAACACTGTGGCAACAAACTATGCAAGACATTTTATGGTTTATTCAGGAATAGGATTCATCTGTGGAGGTGTTGGACCCATATTCCCAGTTGAAAATGAGCCACTGAACAAAGGAAGGAATTGGGTTTATACAGGCTCTAAATGTTCGTGGGCATTTAGGAATTTTGTGTTTGTTTTATCAATTACTTTATCACTCTGGTGTGGTGATAAACACTTTCTTTCCTGGTTTTGTCTCAGGAAGGCCTCTGTTTAGGGAAGGTGTTAAATGCCCCCTGTGTCAATGTTAAAGAGACAAAGCTGCGAGAGGGAGGCCTGGCAGCCTGATTAGCATTAAAAAGACAGTGTTGGGGAAAGTGAGCTGCCAGCTTGACTAACATCTAGAAAACAGTGTTGAGGGAAATGGAGGTAATGCTTGGCCATTGTTTTTTTCCTCACATTATTATTTGCTATTTCCCATATCTACTATTCAAGACTCTAAAAGGAAAGAATAAATTGGGCAACCAAGTCTCTGGCTTCTTCGATCTGAGAGGGTGCAACGTGCGGGATTTAGGTATGGGGCAAAGGGATGCAGGAAGTCTTGAGTCATCAGGAGTGGTAGTTTACTCTTTGGGAGACCAGATCAGGCAACATGGGGGGCAGGGGATTCTCTGAGAAGTTCCGGCAAAGTGACCTTTGAACTGATCACTTGATTAAAGGCTATATAAAACTAAAATAGAAAGATAAGAACAAAAGCTATAGTAACATGTAAAGATTAATTTGTGAGGGGTACATTTCGGCGTGTGACATGACTAAAAGTTCTGTTAATCAAATTTCTTTTTCTCTTTAGTTAAGGGCTAAAGCCTAATCAGATTTGAGGTGTTTATCTCATGAGTTCATGGGCTCAGATTTTTTTGAGCATAGCAAGCGTAAATAATCTTGGAATCATATTTTTTGACATTTGCTTTTATCCCACTTGGCAAATTACACAAAATAAGAACAGGGCTACAATTAGCAATACAGTTGATGCTAGTGGTCCAGTTATTTGAAAAAAAAAAATACTTAAAAGGGTTGAGGGTAGAGATTCCTTCTGCTAAACTGTCCCAAATTTCTTTAATTATGCATAGTGGGTGTCTGGGCATTAGCTGTGGCCAAGACCTGAGATTGTAATTTTAACATATTAAAAGAAGAATTATGAAAAAAAATAAAGTTCCATTAGGTGATTGTGTCACTTTGGTGCTTTGAATGCCTTAATGACGTGCATAAATGCTATTGAGGGGGTCTTCTGCCATGTTTTTGTAGTTGGACATGGAACCAGGTAGTTAGCTATTGGCTTTTTAAGAATCATAACGGTTTATTTTGGGTCCTGCCATGTGGTCCAATTAACACAGTGCTGCAACTTTCAGCTTTTACAGGTAACATAGTGATTTCATTTACATTTTGTGAGGTAGGATTTTTATGAAGGAAACAGATAAGACACATAATGTTTTTTTTTGTTTGTTTGTTTTTGTTTTTCCTAATTTTCCATATTGTGGTTCACCATTTCTGGACGTGAAGAGGCTCCTGATTTTTTGGAGCTCTTTTACCTTGGTTTACTTAAAAATAGCATTTTTGTGGTCAGTTTTGTAGGATGGCAGATGCCAAGGGATCTAATTTATTTGATCATGTCAGCACACAATCAGTGATCTGTTGTATATCTACAATAACCTATTCTGACCATTTTTGTAGTAAATAGAGTTTTCTAATCCTATTGTTTTTGTATTAATCTTGGTGGATGTTTTTAGTCCTATAAGTAAGAGTATAATTTGGATGATCTCATAGTCTAGTGAGTGAGGTTAACTATCAGTTGGAGGAGTAAGGAAGATTAAAATATAGAGGCCAATTTATATGTCTTACAAATAAAAACCTCAGAAAGTTGGGGGAATCAGGATTGAGGGGCTGACCTCTACTTAGAGGAATTATTACTACTTTTTGGAAATGCCCAAGTATGGTTGTATTTTGGTTATAACTGTTTTACTAGGTGTTTAAGATGAAGCAAGTCAAACTGACTTTTGTTTTCACCTACTGTTGAGAGTTACCTTTTGGTCTCCTGGGAGGCATTCTTGAGGAACTTGAGTACAGCTTAGTAGCTCTGCTAGTGCCATCTGCATTAGGATAGTTTGAGGTCTGGTGCTTACTGTGTGACTTTCCCAGAAAGCATGAGGGATGGTTCCCTTCTTCAATGACCCTCCTCTCCATCTTATGCCATTTGATTGACTCTTTAATTCTCGAATCATCTCAGTATCTCCCTGATGAGGAGGTTCTGTGGCCTCAAGGTGTAAAGACTTTTAGAGAAGTTATCTCATTCCTTGGGTTTAGGCTTGCTCAGAGGGAAAGGACCAAATAGTGTTTTCCTTGGCTTCTTTGACCTAATTCTTGGTTTAGGTCTTGATCTTAAACACTCAGCAAGCCAATTTTATCAGTCTTTAATTTAAGACAATAAAGGTGCTGGGCTTTAGCTTCCATGTCTACCTGTCCTGTCATAGAGTTTAAGCAAAATATGAAATAAAGTTACTAAGTCTAGTTTGTATAGTAGCTATCTCTAATTTTGGCTGAGGTGTACATTATATTTAAGTTGGGAAGCAGAACCTTACCTCAGGTAAGGTAGAGCTTCTCACAAAATTTTAAAATGTTTTAGTTTTGAAGTTGATTTTTTAAAATATAATTTCATCAAGTTCATATACATTGTTTTTGAGTTCACATGAATGTTAGTTTGCATAATATGATATTGCATTTAAAACATGAATTAAAGAAAGACTGAGAGGACTCTTAATTTCCCTTTTGTGTAGAAAAGTAGCAAAACACATGTCTCATAATATTGAATTTTAAATATTTTGAGTTCTCATTTACTTAAAAAAACACATTTAAATTTTTCCCCATTGTAAAAGGGAGCAGAAAACTTTATCTCATTGACAACAGGTCCATTTATAGAGATAAACCCTCAATAAAATTTGCTATTCTTATAAGTGCAAAATTACCATACAACTTTAGCATGGAGAACATCACCTTGATATAATACTCTTAGAACCTTCTACTTTAAGTACTTGCATGCCTGGAAAATATGAATATATTTAATATAAAAATAGGACTAGCAGTACCATAATTACATTTGTTTTGTTATATTGATCAACTTTTAGCTCTCAAAGAATGATCTAGACTCTGTAACATAGTACAGTATATCAAAAATAAGTTATTAATTAATCACAGTTATACAAACCTAAATTTCTTGGAAAGTTTGTTTCCCCATGTGATAAAACCTGACAAACTTAAGAAAGTTATCTCATTAAGATCAGAACATTGTTTTATATCAATGCATTACTATTTCAGTTAAATAAGCTTGTATTAATTATAGTCAAATAGTCATAAACATAAAACTTTGAAATTTACCCTTCATTTAGACTCTCATTATTTTGATTGTTTTCACTTACTCTAAACTTTCTTTAGCACTTACTTTAAATACTCTTGTTTCTTTTACCATACGAAGATTTTATTACCCATAAACACTTTTGTTTTCCTTCCACTAATTACCATATCTAGAGTCCTTCTGTTTATATCCTAAAACAATCCTTGTAAATTCCTAAATTTAGGCAAATTATTACATCTCAATGGTAAGAAACACATTATATTATTTATAGTACTTTAAATGAAACAGTAAAAATCTTTAGAAATTTATAAACCTTTGTGTTGAATGAAGGACAATTGACTTGAACTTTTAAATAAAATTGTTAGTTTGTATTAGCCATAAGGTGGCTGTCCCCTTTAAGCAGTGAGGGTAGCAGCTCTGCCCAGGAGCAGTGACATTTCTGTAAAACACAGAATTGTGAAGGTATGTATCTTAGGAATTCACAAATGACAGGGTAATACAGAGGCAGATGTCAAATAAATGATTCACATACCTTAGTATTCTAGATAAGGGGCAAAGCCAGGTTCCAGCATGAGATAGCCACTTAGATTTTAAGAAGGGAAATTACCCAATCAAAGCTAAACATGGTCCAAGCCAATAAAACAAAAATAAACCTTTATGAGTGCTTGTTAAATTGGCTTTTAATCATAAGGTAGACTAAGGCTAGGTTAGAGAATGACATTTATTCACCATTTATCAGAACACAATATTTAAGTATATAGAATTATATCTGTTGGGATTTAGATTAAGTAATTTTGTTTTAGTGATGACAAAGCAATTTTATTTTTTAAACATTTTTAGATATCCACAGACTTTTATTGTGTTCATGTATTTATATGTGGTGCTGAGAATCAAACCCAGTGCCTCACACATGCTGGCTAAGCCCATTACCACTGAGCCAGAACCCCATCCCCACAAATCAATTTTAAATTCTTCATTGAGCAACAACTTTATGAAACCACATTTATCATGCATGTTTCATTCATGTTATGTTGAATCCATTTAATTTTAATTTAGGCTATCTGTATGTGGTAACTCTTAGCTTAACGAACTTCATTTTGTCTGGGCTGTCAGCCACCTTGACTGTAGCCCAAACATTAACATATTTCATTTTTGCAAAGTGTTGCAGACATCTTGACCTAAGTTTCAGATAAAAGAACAACTCCAGGATGCTTGCCAAACCCAGGATGCTTACTAAACAGTGTTACAATCTATTTCCTGAATGTAGGGAGGGAATAGGGTGGGCTCAGCTAACTGCAATTTCTGCTTCTGTATTGTTGGCTTTCATGCCTTGCCTAAAAGGAGAAAAACCTCATAGAGCCTGACTCACAGTTTTCTTTTGCTATATAATCTGTCAGTTAATCCTAATGGGGGCTGCAACTTTGAATTGGCTCTAATAGGCTTTGCAGTCCTGATGGCTGAAAAATAAAACTTTAACAAACTAATCTGTGATTGTTATGATGCTCGCTGATTGAGTATATCACATAAAAACCTGGTTTAGTTAACACTTTAAGTCATCATTTTCTGCTGAAGGAAATCCTAGAAGGAATTATAATATATTGCATTCTAAATATTTTATAGAGAATAATGCCCAACCATCTAGAAGAATAAAACCTGTGAGGTAGTAATTTTAAAGACATCATTGATTTTATTTGTTTATCCAATTTAAATTGAATTTTTGGAATCACGTGAATCAAAGGTATTGAGATACATTTTTTAAATTTTATTTTATGAGCACTCTATATGTTGGGTTTGATATATAAATACATGCAGACAAGACAATAAACAAAAACTGACAGCATGTACACCACACAATACATAAAATGATAAACAAAAGGCCTATTGGATTAAAGGTATACCTTGTAAATTGGTCTCTAAGAAAAGTAGAATATAAAAAAATTTGACAGTTTGATAAGATACATCTGATCAGAAGTTTAATTTTAGTGCACAGAATGAAAGTTATAAGTTCAAAATGTAAGAGTGAAGAGTCCTAGGGGAGAAAAAATGATGGCTATTGTTTCAGTAAAGCAACTTGAGAAAACAGAGGAAGGAGAAATGGGGGGGGGGGACTTAGAGATAAACCAACTTTCTCCTTTTTTTTTCCCTTGAGTTAAGGTCTGAACAAAACCTGGCTACATGAATGGGCTGTGAATGCTGTAAGCCTGGGGTTTTTTTGCAGGAGGGGCTGCCTCAGGGCAAGTAGATGGCTGGGGTGCAAAGCATTGCCTGTGCTGTTCTGCTTAAGGAAAAAGGGCTAACGTTTGTCAAGATTTCTGAAAACATAGTTTGTAAGGAGAGGGAAAGCTGGATGTATGGGGCAATGTAGATTTTTATGTTTAGAAGATGTATTGGAGTATTTAGTGGATTCATGGGTAGCAGTGGCATTTTGGGCCTTTGGATGGATGAGGCTAGGAGCTGAAGTTTAATTTTAAGATGAGCTAAAAGTAACTGTTGGGGAGACTTAGGACCTTCCTCTAACTTTACATTTTTGCACATGTGGGGTGCAGACCCGCTGATAAAATGACAATGTAAGTAGGGATTTCCATCAGGGCTGCTCACATTTAAAGTTGTATATTTAGTGATTGACTGAAGGCAGGGAACAAAAAAGTGGGCTTTCCCAAACACAACAATGCCTAGATCAGTTGCCTCTGTTTGCAGAAATATTTATGGGGTAGTGTGATCATTTAAAAGTATTTTATTTTATGTAGCATTTTTTTTTCAAAATTCCTGGGGAGAAAGTAAGTAACTATGTCATTGTCATGAAGAAAATATGTAAGAATTTTTTTTATAGATCACCTTGGAGTGATGAGAGGCAACACCTAACTTACCTGCCCCTCCTTCCTAGAGTAAATTCTCTCCTGTTTTTTTTTAGGGGGATGGGGGTACAAGGGATTTGACTCATGGTTACTTTTACCCTGAGCAGCATGCCCTGCCCTATTTTCTATTTTGTGTAGAGACAGGGTCTCCCTGAGTTGCTCATCACTTCATTTTTGCTAAGGCTGGTGTTGGTCTTATCTTTTCATTTCTCCCTCTAGTAGTAACTAAAACCAGTCTTGGTTTTCAGACTTGGATGACAGTCTGATATGATGTTTTTGTAACCTTTGTAGATATTAGAGTAGTTCGCCAGGGTGAGGCATAAAATAAGCCCTGAAATAAATCCTGATTTTGTTCTCTTGACTGTTTTCTCTTTTCTAGTCATTTTCTAGTTTTGGCCATAGAATTTTTAACTACTCCTGAATGTCTGATATGATGTTTTTGTAACATTTGACTGAATTTGTCCCAGTCTTTCTTTTATGTAGAATATGAGCCAATTGAGGATGCATGGTTTGAATGTGAAAATTAATAATAGGATCATCAAAGGCCCTATAATTGTAGATATTAGAGTAGTTAGCCAGGGTGAGGCATAAAATAAGCCCTGAAACAAATCCTGATTTTGTTCTCTTGACCATTTTCTCTTTTCTAGTGAAAATGACCCATTTCACTAGAAACAGCATTCTTTCCTCAGAGCTGCACAGAGCCCTCCCTGTTATATTTATTTTAGAAATTTTATTTTAGAAATAAAATGTCTAAACCTCTCCTATTTTTGAGAACTACCACTGCCAATAATGAGAGAAAATCTTGAAGATGAAAAATCGCTGTTTCTACTTATCCGATATCCTCATCTATGGATGTTCTTAATTGGCCATAATATTTTTCTTGTAGGACCAGAGTAGAAATACCTATCCCAGCTCCTGCAACTCCCAAATCTAATAGTACTTCCAACATGAGGGTAGTTACAGGTTCGCTTGCCTGCCTATTAAGAGTCATGTCTAGACCTGGGGAATGAGGCTCCCAAAGGATGGTAAAGTCCTCTGGACTATGATAGATTAACCTCAGGATTAATTGAACCATGACACAAAAATTTTGACTTAGTAGTTGTCCATAAACACAGGGAGTGAGTCCATCTGAACATGCCCACCATGCCCCTATAGGGGGATTAAATATTTATGGCTATTGATGGTTGTCTCTGTAACCTTACAAAGCTCCTGGTGGGATGGGGGATCTTAGCCAATATATCATCCCTGGCCAGACACTGACTGGAGGGTAATGGGAGCATTTCCACCTTGGTTCCATCAACATGGGGACTGATTAGTAGTGGTAGCATTATTGTCTAATATAGCAATTCCTTCATAATAGGGGGCTTGGTATCATAGCACAACAAGCATGAATCAGTTAAATCTGGTCTGGTGCCATTTAAAGCTATATAGGTGTACAGCATGAGTTCCCATAATGGGACTGAGTCATGGGAGTAAGGAGGATTCTGAGTTGGGGTAGAAAAACTAATATTTGGAGTGACCTTAGTGGATATGGGAAAGAGTTGAGAGTTTGGTTCTATATTCTTAGGTCCTTCCTTAAGGGTTGTCAGCATTACTATGAGAGACAGTCTTATAATTTCCCCATAATCATATTCTGCCAAGTACTGTCTTATTCCAAAGTTTTTTCCTCTACTCCAAAATCGGAAATGTCTGCCTTTATCTTTAAATCTAAGAAGGAGTTGGTTGCAAGGTCCCTTATTGGGAGGGCTTTTGACAGGGTATGAATATCAATGGTGGTTGTCAGTAAACCTGGAATCCTTGACAAATTCTATCAGGGCATCTTGTTTAGTTTCCAACCAGGGTCCTTGAGTTTTACATCCCCAACTAGCACAATAAAAATCACTTACTAACTCAGTTTTTTTTTTTTTTTATGCCATGGGGACCCATAGGGTGGGGGGCAGACATAGTATTTAACTTTACCTTGTTTTGGAAGCTACCACCCTCTGCTGGGGGCCATTGCTAAAACTAAATCAAAACTCAGATCAGGATACCAGGTATTCTGGGGGACTATATAGGAGGTAATGTTGAGAACCTTTTCCACTGAGTTAACTAGCTTCCATGTAAGGTTATAGTGGATGTGGGGGTTTGAGTTTCCCCGATATAGAGTCAGAAGACCTAGGAAGGTGTAGGCCTGGATAATTTTAACTTTAATGGGTTGTCCTTGTGTCTTTGGGCTTTCCACTCTGCAGCAATGTCTGGGTTCAAGTGGTCACTCTTGGTAGCAAACAGGTCTGCTGGTCTGGCGTGGGTGTAGTGAACCCAAGATGCTATTCTGTCGACCTTGAGTGTGGTTGGAGTTGTCAACAGGATGACCAATGGTCCTTTCCAGTGAGGTTCGAGAGTTCCTTCGTGATGATGCTTGACATAAAACCAGTTGCCCAGGTGGAAGTGGTGGTGTTCAGGAGCAGGCCCAGTCTCATACAAGGCACACAACTTGGGCCATACATGCCTATGGGGCCACTGGGTACCCTGCAGTTTAAATAGCAAGTCAGCATCTGAAAATTCACCTAGGATCTGTTCCTGTAGTTTAGAGACAATGGGGGTGACGGTGTCAAACATAATTTCAAAGGGAGATAGACCCATCTGGTAAGGTGAGTTCCTTACCCTGTATAGAGTGAGGGGGAGGAGGGACACTCAGTCTCCACTGGTCTCTAAGGTTAATTTAGTTAAGATCTCTTTTAGGTTCCAATTCATCCTTTCTACCTGTCCTGAACTCTGGGGTCTATAAGTACAATGTAATTTTCAATTTGTCCCAAGAAAAGTTGCCACATCCTGACTTACCTTAAAAATAAAGGCTGGTCCATTGTCAGAACCAATCATTTGGGGAAATCCATACCTGGAAGAATATCTTCTAATAGATTATTTGCAACTATCTTTGCAGTTTCCATTTTGTTCTGGAAGGTCTCAGTCCATCCCAAGTAGGTGTCAACAAAGACTAGCAAATAACAGTATTCAAATTTACCAGGCTTGACCTCTGTAAAATCTACCTCCCAATAAACCCGAGGCTGCTTACCTCTTAATTGAGTCCCAGGGTGTCTGGCATTGGGGACTGCATTAGTGAGCTGGCAAGCCTTGCAGTTAGCCACAATCTGGTTTTAGCATGGACATCTATTTTAGCATGGACATCTTTGATTTTTACATTAGACTGCCATACCATGTCCTCCATTTATCTGGTCCCCAAATGGGTAGTCTGGTGGATTTTCTTGAGTATTTTCTCTGCCAATTTACCTGGAAGTATTATCTTACCATCTGATGAGTGCCACCATCCTTTAATTTGTTGTGACATGGTAATAATCCTAGCTCTTTTTTTCTCCCCAGGTGTATATTCAGGCTGCTTTGGCAACATTGAATTTCCTGGGTCTGGGAGGGCAATGGCCATGGTTGGCTCTCCCAAGACTATTTTTATTGCTGTTTGGACTGCTAGGTTGTTACCTCTACTTATTGCTGAGTCTATTTTTGATGTCCTGGGGAAGGTATGATAGCCAATTTTTAGGGAGCCATAAGGCTTTCAGTAAATTTAGGATTTCTAGTCTGTAGTCTGTAGTCCTTTCTAGTCTGTAGTCCTTTACAAGATTTCTAGTCTGTAGTCCTTTACAAGTATGGCTACAGCTGCAATAATATGCAAGCATGGGGGCCATACTGAGGCCATGAGGTCCAAACTTTTTGATAAATAGGCTATTGACCTTTGCCATGGCCCCAGTTTTTGATTCAATACAACCTTGGCTATTCCCTTCTGCTTGCTTCTGAGGAGTCCATCACAACTCGAGCCTTGAATGGTGGTCCTAAGTGCCAGCTCATAAAAGGCTCACCACAGAACCCTGAATAAAGACATGTTCTACAAATGCAGATGAAGTCTCCTCTTTGAGTTCTGTGCACCTAGCAATCTATTTCCTCTCAGTATAGGGACTGGTCATTGTATATTTTTTGGTAATGAGGATTGAACTCAGCGTTGCTTACTCATTGAGCCACATCCCAAGCCCCTTTATTTTGTATTTTATTTAGATACATGGTCTTGCTAAGTTGCTAAGTGCCTCACTAATCTTCTGTGGCTGGCTTTCGACTCTTGATCCTACTGCCTAGGCCACCTGAGTTGCTGAGATTACAGGTCTGGCCCACTCTGCCTAGCCAGGGGCTGACTAAGGCCCAAAACTGTCTGTGACTCTGAAAAACAAAACTAGCCTGACACATGGGCAAGCAAAACAATGTCACCAGCACCAGTCAATCCTATTAGCAAAATCCCCTCCCTTCAGCCCCAGGGCCCTCATCCAGACTGCAGGAACAATACCATGAGGAACAAACAGCTGGAGAAATTGGCTTAAGGACATTTTCTCCAAAGATCCAGGAGTAAGTCAGGAGGGCACAGCCCTCTCAAAAGAATTCTTTTGTTTTAGTACCAGGGACTGAGGTCAGGGGTACTCCACCACTGAGCCACATCCCCAGCCCTATTTTCTATTTTATGTAGACACAGGGTCTGAGTTGCTTAGTCCCTTGCCACTGCTGAGGCTGACTTTGAACTCGAGTTTCTCCTGTCTCAGCCTCCCAATGTGCTGGGGTTACAGCTCTGTGTCATCAGTCAAACTTAGAGATTTGTGGAGGTTTGGGTCTTACCCCTATGCCTGGCAGTTAAAGCTCTTTTTCTATATTTCTGAGTGGTGTTCTGGGGTCATGAAACTACTACACCCTTCTTGGTATTCTCTGTCCAGTTATTCCTGGGCCCCAAAGGCAGAGGTGGCCATGGCTTTTCATTTTCTCTACAAAGTTTGAAGGGGGAGGGACCGAGGGAGGCTCCATTGCCCTGGTCTTTCATAGAAACCCCGGGTCAAGACCTAGGTGGGGGACTCCCAGGCCAATATGTAGTGTGGGGGTTCAAAGGGCTGGTGTGGGCAGGTATGCAGGTTGGAGACAGTTCTCCTTGGACACGATGTGGGTTAAAATGCCAGGGGCAAGCCCAGGAGAGGGGTCTCATGGGTCACCATGAGGGGTTGGGTTCCGGGGACAGGGTCTGGTGAAGAAGCGCCAGATTGGGGAGAGGGAACATGGGAGCCAAGGAGAGGGGTCTCAAAAGTCGCCATGTTGTGTCGGTGTATGTGGGAAGCCCAGGAGTCGGTTTCCAGTGTTGTACTCTGGGGTCCTGACCAGCAGGAATCCCAGGACACAGGTCTCTAGGTTGGCACTGTGGGGTTTGGTCCAAGGAGAAGTCCGGAAAATGATTCATGCATGTCTGTATTGGGGTGGGGCTCTGGGACAAACCCCAGTATGGGGCCACGGAGTTCCAGCCACACCTTACCATTCATTTCCAGTCTCTAGTCAGCTATCTGCAGCCCCATGTGTGTGGGTCCTCCTGACTTATTTCACTCTACCTAACCTCTCTGTGCCTGGTGTAGACTTCCAGGTGGCTGATGTTTCTGATTGTTGGCCACTCTCGCGAGAGAGTGTGAGATCACGCCAGGTGCCTTATTGCCATGGCGATCATCTGCACTGGCACTGGCAGGTAAACTCTGTGAGTCACTCCTGCCACATGGCCACAAAGCACTGCCTGAGCAGTTCCCCTTGAGGAAAATGAGACTAATGATTGTCAAGATTTCTGAAAATATAGTTTGTGAGACGGCGGGAAGCTGGAGGTATGGGGGAGATGCAGGTACATAAAACTATTATTTTTTATGTTTAGGAGATGTATTGGAGGATCTAGTGGATTCATGGGGAGCAGTGGCTGTTTAGGCCTTTGGATGGATGAGGCAAGGACCTGAGGTTTAATTTCAAGATGAGCTAAAAGTAACTGATGGGGAGACTTAGGACATGCCTCTAAGTTTTGCAGATGTGGGGTGAAGACACGCTGATAAAGCGAAACTGTGAGAAGAGATTTCCGTCAGGGCTGTTTACATTTAAAGTTGTATATTTGGCAATTGCCTCAGTAAGTTGAGGTACAAATAGGGCAGGATTTTATTTGGATATGATAATTTTTAATCCTGAGATCTTGAAATTGGTGGACCTGTAAGGGAGATGATTTTATGTGCTATTTAGGGGCTGTAAATGAAGGGGATTACAAATCTGTAGTTTATGACTGCAAGGCAGGGTAGCTATGGGCGAGGGGCAGGTAACTTTTACATTCTGATGGAGAATTTTCAATGTTTGTCCATGTTCTGAGTGAAAGGTCAGGCCCTCTCATTCCAATCACCTCTTGCTGAGGAGCCCAGGATCAAAGAGGGATGTCTGGTGGAGGGGCATTTTTCTCTGGGGACATTCCGCCTTCCAGTGTCCCCATTGTACTCAACTAGGAGAAGGTTAGTGGAGGTGTTTGGATTAGGGCAGGAATTTGCCCAGTGTCCATCGTAACAACACCTGTAGCAGGGCTCTAAGGGACTCTCAGCAGGTAGAGTGGAACTATAAGCCATGGGAGTATTATGAGAGTGGGTCAGGGCATAAACCATAGGGGCTTAGTTTGGGCTCTAAACTGCAGAGGCCAGGAGCTGATATTTAACTTGGATATGTAAGGGGGGTTTTGAGTGTGGAAGGAAAAAAACTTTCAGATGGGAAACCTCCAGGTACTTGTTATTCTAAAACAAATATTGTTTTAGACCTGTAGAATTTCTTTATGGAAAGTTCCATCATAAGGCCCTGTTGGTATTCCCTAATTGGTATTTTGGCCAGATTTTAGTACTGAAGTTAATAGGTCATTTTAGTTTGAGTCTGGTGTGGGATTAGTGTGTTTTAAAATTGGCAGAGAGACAACCCAGTGTCATGTCCTTGGGAATGAATTGCATGCTTCTCATCTTCAGAGAAGATTGACTGGGGTGGCAATGTAGGACAGTGGAAAGGAGCTAGGTCTAATTAAAGATGACACAAAGTGTCCTCTTATTGTCCATGTGGCATTGAGAGGACAAGACCGATGCCATTTTGTGACTCTGAGCCTTTGTTCTTAACCCAGCAGCCGCTGCTCAGATCCTGAAACATTGCAACACACTTAATGTCACATTGCTCTTGTGCCAGTGAGTCATTTTGCCATCTGGGCCAACTAATCAGGAAATTAAGCATTGGGCTGACCATAGCCAAACCTATCAGTCTAAAGGTCAACTGACCTTATACTGACCACACTCACTTTTACCTATTTTGTAGCACCAATAACACTATCCCCTGCAGGTGCTTTCCCTTACCCAATCCTGTAGCTGTTCCCTTGCACATGCTTCCTCTTACCCCATAATGTAATGCCAAGGCATGTACTCTCCTGTTTGCAATTGTAATCCATAAAACTCCCTGATCCTTTAGAATTGGGGCCACACCTCCCTTCCCACTCCATTGGAGTTGGTGTGAGGTCCCTGCTCAAACTTGTAATAAAGGACCCTTTTGTTAATTTATCAGAATCAGAATCCTGGTGGTGTCTAGCAGTTTCATAAGTATGGGCATTACAGCATGAAGTTGTATTATGTAATGTGCAGTTGATCTTTGGGGGGTTGTGGTGACATGCCTCATTCTCAAAGTTTTCGGGCAGTGCTGGGAAGTGGTTCCAGCCAGATGACTTCAGTCACTGTTGAGCCTTCCACCTGACATGCACACCAAATTTTCTCCAAGAACTGCCTGGCAAGGTGTGGCCCATTGCCCACTGACTCATGAAAGTCAGTGGGGATGCAGCCCCTGGAGTGAGAGGTCCCCACACATCTTCTGTCCAGTCCTGTCAACTTTGTACAATGGAGGGCAAATGGAAGCGTGTCAGGCTTCATGGTTGGCCCAGAGTCACCAAGATACCTACACTAGTGTGTACAAACCTAACACCAGAACCCCAACCCACTGTCCAAACCAAAAGAAACAAGATTAGTGATGAGTACACTATGCCTTGGCAGGCCAGAGAACCTAAGAGGCCATGTCTGATTGCTGCAGCTGTGCAGGATCAGAAACAACAGGCAGTGGCAAGGTAAGACAGGTGCCTCCAGCTCATCACAGATCAGCTGAGCCATGGCACATGCAGTTGCAATTATTCCACAAGGCTACCAAGCTGGAAACCAACAGAAGATCAGGTAAGACAGGAAAGGGGCAGGTCCAGCTGGAATGATGTGTCCACATGTCAGGCACCCCCCAGGGCAAGGGCCCCCACACAGTGCCCATAATCCTTTTCCTCACATTCAGCTTTCAATGATCATCCTGAGACAAGAGCTGTAAAAACAGGTGAGAAAACCATGTAACACATGACACTTCATCTTTTCACACTACTCTCAGGGACTGAACCCAAGGTTGCTATACCATGGAGCAACATCTCCAGCCCTCTTGATTTTGAGGCAGGGTCTTAATGGGGCTGGCCTCAAATTTGTGGTTATACTGCAAGAGCCTCCCAGATAGCTTTGTCAACAGACGTGTACAACTGCACCCAGCAAAGGTTTCCTTTTCTGGAACACAAGACCCAACACATGGCCACTTAAGGGACAGTGAGGTCATGGTGGATCTGCAAGGCTACACCTCTCTTTCAAAGGGGCCTTGCTGTGAAACTAAGGGGTCTAATGAGACTCTCCAGCACAGCTGGGATAAATCTGGCCACACGGGCTCTGCATGATGTCCTGTGCCGTTGATTCCAACCCACTTACCTGTGTTTACCTAAACCTGTGTTTACCTGTGTTTACATACTCCCCACTGTCTCAGCCCTGGCTGACCCAGCTTTTCTACATGCTGAGCTGCCCCAGACCAGTTGTCAGAACTTCTTTCTGCTTTGGTCAGCACAGGCAGCACCAGGACTTCATAACTCACCCAATTCATGATCCCTTCCTCCTTCAATTTTTAGATTAGTGCATCCAAATGTGACCCCATGCAGAGCAAGCACAAGCCTTTGTTCTTCTTTTGTACAGCATAGTCAGCACAGATTAGGGAATGCTACATATTTTTCTGCAGAAAGGCCTGATTTAAGAGAAAAATTTATGAGAGAAATTAGCAAAATATACTCTGGTGAGGAGGAGCCCAGTGATGTCCTCTCCAGGGTGAGATTGGCTATCATGGAGTGGGAAGCCCTTCAGCCCCAGGAACACTCATCAACAGTGTTAGTGTAGGGTGTTACTCAGTAGAAAATCACTTGCCTAGTATGCAAAGGCCCTGGGTCCTAACCCTGGTGCACACATACAAAGATTCCATCTTTAAGTTTTGTAAACTGTGATGCCTAAGTTCCAAGCCCACTCAGGAGCATGGCTTTGTCCCAAGGGTAGATGATGGCAGTGGGAACACCAGTGTGGCTGGCCTGCTGCAACCCACCTCAATCACTGCTACAGATAACCCAAAGAGAGTGGTGGAGCCACTAAGCCCAGAGTACATGCCGTAGGAGTAGCACAGTTCACTGGGAAGCCAGACTTTAAATCCCCAAGGATGCTTCACCACGGAGGAAACATTTTCTCATCATCAATATGGTGCTGGGGAATGAGCCAAGGGTGCTCCACTACTTTGCTCCATCCCCAGCCTTTTTTATTCATTTAGAGATTGTGTCTCACTAAGTTAACCAGGCAGGCCACAAAATCTAACCTCAGTCATCCATGGAGCTTGGATTATGCATACACACAACTGAGACTTTCTTGTGTTTAAAATCATTTCTTTCAATTTTTAAGCAGTGCTTGGGATTGAACCTGCATGCGGGGCAAATGCCCTACCACTGAGCTGCATCCCAGAATAGGAGGCAATGTTTTAAGAGCTGCCCAAGATTTCAGTGGACCTCCCAACAAGAGCAGGGGTTCCCAATGTTCCTTCTGGCCTGCCTTATCAAGGTTCTTTCAGGATAGGCCCCTACAGAGTGTCCAGCCTTGCCACACTACATGTAGACCCACTGCAACTCTGCCCAGTCTCAGATGTCCAGGACACCAGCTCGGCAGAAGAGAATGATGAAATTATGGCAGGGACAGCTGGGAGCCTATTTTGCATCATTTAGGGCACAGCAACTCCAGAATATAAGAGGGATAAAAGCATGGACATTCAAAGAAAACCAGCAGAGGATAGGCACCAATCTTCCCATCTGCATACCCCCATGAAGGGGGAGACAGAAGATGCTACTTCCTACAAGTCCATTTTTCTTGGGTGTGGAAGTAAAATACAGCAGGCTAAAGAAGTCACAGTGTGATCCTGGAAGACAACATCAAAATGTGACAGAGAAGCAGAAAACCAGAAGCCAGAAAATCACAGACCATCTTTACTTTGGCCTCCTGCTTCTTGGAGTCCTCCTCTGCTTCTTTGGCAATTTTCTCTGGCTTACTTGCTATGACCTGAGGAAAAACCAAGACATCATGAGCAAGACATCTGAGGCCCACCCTCCAAGTCCCACTTTCCATCCCTCCCACCCCTGCCCAACCTTCACTGGCCATGAACTAAGAAGGCAGAAAGCCCACCATCATGGAGTTGAGACCACAATAGCTTGAGGGTGGAGATGCCCTCTGGCAGGTTTTTGAAAATATCTGTCCTCTCCACCAACATCGTAATCCAGGCCCTCTCTCCGATTGCCAGGCTTGCCAGGCCACTTATGCTGACCCTAGTTACTGCTTGTGGAAAGCTCTCATCTCATTCCAAGACACTCTCAAATAAAAACACAGAATTAAAATAAAAATACTGAAAATGAGCCAGGCATGCGGGTACACGCCTGTAATCTTAGCACTGTGGGAGGCTGAGAGAGGAGAATCTTGAGTCCAAGTCTGCTCAGCAATGGTGAGGTGTTAAGCAACTCAGTGAGAACTTGTTTCTACACCAAAACACAAAATATGGCTGAGGATATGGATCAGTTTTTGAGTAGCCCTGAGTTCAATCCCTGGTACCAAAACAAAACAAAAGAGAAAAACTGAAAATGTCAGGTGCAGTTGCACATGCCTGTAATCCCTGTGGCTCAGGGGCCTGATGCAGGAGGTTCTGAAGTTCAAGGCCATCCTCAGCCACATTATGAAGCCCTAAGACACTTAGTGAGACTGTCCCAACATAAAAAACAAAAAGGGCCTTTGATGTAGCTGAGTGGCAGAGTGTCCCTAAACTCAACCCCCAATTTTAGCCAACCAACAAACCAAACACTCAAAACCCATGGGCTGAGGATATAGCTCAGCTAGTGTCTGGTGGCTAGGAGTGGTAATGCCCAGACTCATGAGACCACCAGTGACCACCAGGAGTTTGATTCTGATGCAACCACAAAAGGGGTCTTTATTAGAATTCAAGCAGGGACCACACACCTTCCCCGAATCAGTGGGTAGGGAGGTATGGCCCTGAATCTAGGGAAAAGGGGATTTTTATGGGTTTCACTTGCAAGCAGGGCAGTACATGCATTTGTGTTGCAGGATTGGGTAGGGGACAGTGCACAGGGGGACAGCAGTCTTGTCATTCTGTGATTGGATGAAGGTGAGTGTGATCAGCATGAGGTCAGTTGAACTTTAGGCTGATAGGTTTGGCTGAAGTGGGCCTGATATGTAGTTTCCTGATTGGTTGGCCCAAATTTCAAAATGACTTACTGGCACGTGATCAGGATGCCATTGAGGGTGTTGCAACTTTTCAGGAACTGAGTCAGGGCTGCTGATTTGGATACAAAGGTCAACAATCTCAAGATGGCATTGGTCCTGTCCTCTCATTCCCCCACAGTAGTAACTAAAACCAATTTTGGTTTTCAGACTCAGATTACTGAGTCTGATATGATTTTCTTGTAACCATTAACTGAATTACTTCCAGCCTCACTTTTATGTCTTTGGGCTTTCCATTTCACAGCAGTGTCTGGGTTCAAGTAGTCACTCTTGGTGGCAAAAGGATGTGCAGGTTTTGCATGGGTGTAATGGATCCAAAGAACTATTCTGTCGACCTTGAGTGTGGTTGGATTTGTTAACAGGATGATGAATGGTCCTTTCCAGGGAGGCTCAAGAGTCCCTTGGTGATGATGCTTGACATAAACCCAGTCTCACGGGTGGAACCAGTGGGGGCTCAGAAGGAGTTCCAGTCTCATACAAGGCATGTAAAATACTTGCTGGTGGACTCACTGGGTCCCCTTCAATTTAAATAGTAAGTCAGCATCCAAGAATTCACCTAGGACCTGTTCTTGTAGTTTAAGGACAATGGAGGCAGTAGTGCCGAACATAATTTCAAAGGGGGTTAGACATATCTGGGAAGGTTAGTTCCTTACCCTGTATAGGGAGAAGGGAAGGAGAGACAGAAATCTCCACCAGTCTCCAAGGTCATTAGTTAAGGTCTTTTTTAGGGTCCGATTCATTCTTTCTACCTGTCCTGAGCTCTGGGGTCTATAAGCACAATGTAATTTCCAATTTGCCCCCAGAAAGGTTGCCACATTCTGACTTACATTAGAGACAAAGTCTGGTCCATTGTCAGACCCAACCATTTGATGAAACCCATACCTGAGAAGAATATCTTCTAACAGCTTCTTTGCTACTATCTTTGCAGTCTCCATTTTGGTCACAAACACCTCAATCCATCCAGAGAAAGTGTCAACAAAAACCAGCAAGTAGCCGTATCCAAATTTTTAAAGTCTGACCTCTGTAAAATCCACTTCCTTATAGTCCCCAGGCCACTTACTTTTCAGTGGAGTCCCCGGCATGGGGGATTGCATTAGTGAGCTGGCAATCCTTGCAATTAGTCACAATCTGGTCTATCTTAGCATGGACATCCCTGATTTCATCTCATCCCGCTGTAGGTGGTCTAATAGATGTTTTGGTGTATGACCTCTTCCAATTTATCTGGAAGTATTATCTTACCATCTGACAAGTACCACGATCCTTTAATTTGTAGTGCCATGGGAAGATTCCTGGCCCATTGTTTCTCCTCAGTTGTGTATTCAGGCTGTGCTGGCAAAGTTGGATTCCCTGGGTCTGGAAGGGCAATGGCCATGGTTGGCTCTCCCAAGGCCACTTCCCTTGCTGTATGGCAAGCTAGGTTCTTACCTCTACTTATTTCTGAATCTCCTTTTTGATGTCCTGGGTGATGTATGATGGCCAATCTCTTGAGGATCCATAAGGCTTTCAGTAAGTTTAGGATTTGTAGTTTGTTCTTAATTGGCA
>PVHX01025185.1:0-22759 GCA_004024805.1 Geosciurus inauris | reverse complement strand
CCGGGGGCCTGGACACACCACCCGGGGGCCTGGACACACAGTGGAGGCCTGGACACACAGCCGGAGGCCTGGACACACACCCGGGGGCCTGGACACACAGTGGAGGCCTGGACACACCACCCGGGGGCCTGGACACACAGCCGGAGGCCTGGACACACACCCGGGGGCCTGGACACACCACCCGGGGGCCTGGACACACCACCAGGGGGGCTGGACTGGGTGGACATTATGGTATGTAGATCACACACAGCTCCTGCAGGGTCTCGGCTGAGAAGTGGGAGGAGAGAAGCAAAGAGAGCCCCAGGGCGGTGGGCTGGGAGGCGTGGCTGGTGAGGAGGAGCAGCAGGGCTTGGTCTCCTGGGCCTGCCTGATGGTCACTCTGAGACCCTTTCTACCAACTCAAGAGAACCACATTTGTCTTTGTGGACTGTGTTGGGGGAGGTCAACCTGAGGTGCTCCCTTCCGTCAACAAGCCACTCCTGCCCATGACCTCAGGGCACCTGTTACTGGGCTGAGCCAGTCCATCACAGCGGTACCCCTAGCACTGTCTGGGGAGAAGCGCCATTTAGCCCTCCCTCCAGCGCTGGCCCAGGAGGGAAAAGGCAGGCCCCGCTCCCTCACAGCCCTCAACCTAACTGCACCTGCAGAAAGCTGTGCCCAGCCAGAAGTGGGGTCACCCCTGCCAGACACAATGCCTGTGGCCCATGGCCACCTCCGCATGGGGCTAGACTTCAGCAGTCTTCCCCACCTGCCCTTGAGCGCTCCAAGTGAGGGCAGAGAGGCTGTCCGCGGAGGCCGGGGCACTGCTGCTCGGGGCCTCCTCCACCCAGGACTGGCACCCCTTTTGCAGGCACAGGCACCGCCACAGGACACAGTGACGCGTCCTCGGGACGAGCTCGACTGTGGCCTCACACAGGAGCAGACTGGCCGTGGCTGCCTCATGCGTCACGGGCAGAGCCGGACCCTGGGGACTGGGGAGGCAGAGGGTTGGGGAGGCCTTGGCCTTCTGCAGAGTGGAGCAAAGGCTGCGGGCAGCAGAGGGCTCTGGACAGCCATGGTGTGACCGTGACCCTGAGGCGCAGGCCACAGGGAGGGCCACCAGGAGTCCACACAGCTCTAGAGCGGAGGGCTGGGTCCTCAGGGATGCTACCTTGCGCTGGCAGAAGGTGGAGCAGTAGTTGACCTTGTGGCAGCCGGTGCACTCGCTCAGGGCCTCCCGGCCACAGTTGACGCAGGACTGCTGCAAGAGGACAAGATGCGTCAGTGCACAGAAGCCGTGGCCCTCGCAAGCAGCCCCCAGGCACCTGCCCAGGAAGTCCACTTCCAAGCTCCAAGGAATCCCGCTCCGGGCAAGTGACCAGGGAAAACAGTCCTCCAGAGCCCAGCCACTTCCTCGAGGCCTGTTCGGTCCACACCGGCCAGCACTGGGTGGCCAAGCCGCCCAGAGCCAAGCCCGGGACATGTTGGCCCTGGTGTGGGTGTCCTGCTTTCCCCTTGGCCGCCAGGCTCCCCAGCATGGCCGGTAGGCTGGCTCCAGAGGGTCACTGCAGTGGAAGGTGGGCCGTGGGCTTTCTCCTCAAGCTGTGTGACTAGGGCTTTTCTTCTTAATCTACAGGAGCTGCGTGCTGGGACGCTCTGCCAGGAGGGACGGGCTCAGTGAGGATCTCAGACCCGCCTGGGTGGCGGGCAGCGGTGCTGCGGCCCCACGCAAGGCAGCAGGCACCCCGAGGTGACGATGCTGCTGCACCCGCTTTGCACACCAGCCTCTCTACCCAGTACTGTCTTCACGGCCGACACCTCCTGCTGGGGAAGCAGCAAACCCGCAGCACCCACTCACTGTAGCGCCAGGAGCCCCAGCCTCGTGCCCCTGACTCCACCTTTGATGACAAAAGGCTCCAGACACCTGAGACCATGTGGAGAGACTCCAGGGAGCACCAGGCTTTGGACTCCACCTGTACTTGAGGGGCAGCTGCTGGCAGCCCCTGTGGTCACCATCCCAGGAGCCACAGGCCCTGGGCCAGCGGGGACTCGAGGGCTGGGGCAGGGATGCAGCAGACCCTGCGCGTCCTGTAGCACCAGAGTCAGGAGCCCGTGCTGGTGTGCAGCCAGGCGGGAGCCAGGGTCACAGCGCTGGGCGTCAGCCGCGGTGTGAGATACAAGTCGGTGAGCCCCTCTTGCTAGAAACACAGGACCAGACGGGGGTACAAATCTCCCACCAGAGGAATTCCAAAACTCTCCCTAGCTCTGCCTGCTGGGAGGAGCTCCCACCCCCTGGACTCACTGGGAGGCCAGGTCCGCAGAGGAACTCACTTCACAGAGGGACACTGGGGAGACACCCTGGCCCAGGTGAGCGAGGCCGAGGAGACCGCAGTGCCATGTGGACACTGGGAACCCAGGAGGGGATGCAAGGAGGTGGGAAGTGGTCCTCCCCCTGCTGGAGCCACTGTCTTGGGAAAGGACCACAGGCAAGCCTGCCAGGTTCTCAGGCCGCAGGGGTGGGAAACAAGGAGCTCGCGTGGCCTGGTGACCCCAAGACACGCTTCTTTCCTCATTATTTTTTGGTGGCAGTAGGGATTGAATCCAGGGGCACTCTACCATTGAGCTACGTCCCCAAGCCTTTTAAGTTTCTTTTTTTTTTTTTTTTGGTACCAGGGATTGAACTCAGGGGCACTCGACCCCTGAGCCACATCCCCAGCCCTATTTTGTGTTTTATGTAGAGACAGGGACTCACTGAGTTGCTTAGTGCCTCGCCATTGCTGAGGCTGGCTTTGAACTCGCGATTCTCTTGTCTCAGCCTCCCTAAGTGCTGGGATTACAAGCGTGAGCCACCGCGCCCGGCTGCCTTTTAAGTTTCTATTTGACACAGGGTTGCCCTAAGTTGCTGAGGCTGGCCTTGAACTTGCAATCCTCCTGTCTCAGCCTCCCACGCAGCTGGTAGTAGAGGTGAGGCCACCACACTGGGCCGCAGGCAAGTTAATTTTAAAAACAGGCTTTCTCCACTGCAGAGGAGGTGCAGGTGCCCTGGAGGACGACCATGTCCTGCTGCCTGCCCATGTCAACCAGCCCCACGAGAAGACGGCAGACACCTGCGGGAAATCACAGGCCGCTGGGAGTGGCTTTCCACAGATGGGCTTCAAACGACACCGATGAGGAGGCCAGGGCTGCCTGCAGTGCCTGGGCCCCGTGGGAGCTCCCGCGTGTGAGGCTGCAGCCCCTGGATTCCCACACCAAGCAGCTCAAGCTGGCGGGCAGTTCCCGTGAAGCCGCTGCCCCCAGAGTCCCAGCACAGCGGGCAGCCAACAAGAGGACTGCCGTCTGCCATGGGCAGGAGCCTCTGGCCTCTGGCCCAGCAAGAAGGGTGTGCAGGGCTTGCTGCCCAGGCACTGCAGGGGACCACCCATGTGCACAGCACCCGGTGGCCAGGGTGTCAATCGTGCTGCAGCAGCAGCGTGGAGCAGGAGTAGCTGCGGCACCCGCTGTGCCCGGTGACTGGCCTGCAGCTGACTGTGTGGGGTGATGAAGCAACGCCCGGGAGCCACGGGAACCGTGAGATGAAGGAAGTCACCCACAACTCACCCCCTGACACTCGGCTCCCAAGGACTGAGTTCGGTCGCGTATGCTATTTGCTGGCAAAGGACCAACAGTCAAACCGCAGAACCTGGAGCTGCCTGTGGCCATTCGACACCCATCTCCAAAACAACCCGACGACCTCGCTCTCCTCCCCAACCTCCAGTGTCCACTCAGCCAGGTGGAGCTTCCGTCAAACACTGTATCTGCAGAGCTGCCACTGCTGCTGTCCAGGGCCATGACGGCACTGCCGACCATCACGCACTGTGTTCTTGTCTGACCTCCACCTTCATCTGTCCCTGAGCAACCCTGAGGCCCCAGGACGGAGGCCAGGCACCACAGGCTCCCCCGGAGTAGCCCCTGCTGGAGGCTATCCCTGGGGACTGCAGGGAACGCATTTCTCGGTGCATTCTAAGAGGACCCGGGTGGCTCCAGGGCCCCTGGCCACATGGCCACAGCAGGGGCAAATGGAGGCAGGGCAGGCTGACTCAGGGTCACACCATCAGGGGCCACCTACCCTTTCAGACCCACAGGGGCAGTTCCAGAGGCTCCTTTTCCAGAGCTGGGCCCTGAACCAGAGGCAGCAGCCCTCCTCCACACGGGCTTGGCCATGGGGCTGCACAGAGGGCAAGAGTGAAATGGGAGTGGCCAGGGCCAGGACCTCAGGAGAGCGTGCCAGGGCACAGGAGGCACGCACCTGGAACCCAGGAACTGAACCAGGAGGCCCGGCTGCTGCATACCAGCTGAGACAGGAACCCAACTCACTCACACCAGGCTGGCCAGACGGGGCCTGACAGACAGACCTGGGGCCACCCCCAGATGGCATGTGGTTGGTGGCACTCCCAGGGACAGGGAAGCCTTGAGTGTCTTCCTCTTGGCCACTGGTCCAGGACTGCTTCTCTGAGGGGCAGCACAAACTAGGCACAATTGCTTCCTTTAGCATCAACACCAGAGGAAGCTAATGAAACAGACGAAACCCCAGCACGCCAGCAGGTGATCCAACAGCTGGAGCATGTGCAGGAGCAGCTCAGGGATTGGTCTAACCGCTTCTTCCAGGGCTGGGCGGGAGCTGCCCGCCCACGAGACCTCCACGATCAGGTCTTGCCGCACTTCAGACCTACGGCTACGGCTGGCTCTGCCTGTGGCCAGGCTGGTCTGCCTGGGGTGGGACCTGCAGGGCCTCCATGGCTGGCCACCCTGTACCTGCACCCTGCCTGCCCATCCCCCACATACCACACAGCTCCTAGTGATGGCTCTCTCCTGAGGCTCCAGGGACAGCATTTCTGAGTGGCACCACCAATGCCAGGCAGGGGCTCCAAGGAGCTGGCTGGGGTCTTGGGGTGAGCAGTGGCAGCAGGCTGGCCAGCAGCTGGCTCCTAAGTGTCCTTAGACAGACACTAGCACAGGGCCATACCCCCACTGTGGCTGACCTGTCGTAGGACTCACTGGGGAGGGACAGCACAGACCTGTGTGCGTCCTGCCTGAGGCCAAGGGTGATCACAGGCAGTGGCCCTCTTGCAGGCGACTCTTGGTGCCTGCACACTGAGCTGCTTTGCAGGTGGACACCAGGCCACGTGCCCGGCTCTGGCTACACTCTCCAGGGAGCCACGACACTGGTGTTCCTAGGCTCCTCTTCCTGTCCTGCATTTCTTACTGAGGCAGGTTGAACTCTTACAGAGAAAGTCATAAGGACCACAGAGTGGCTGAGAAAGCAAGAGAAGCAGAGGTAGGCTGCAGGGACAGGGACTGGCCAGGCAATCTGGCCAACCTGGTCTGAGCCAGGGCTGTGGCTCAGACCCAAGACTCCGCAGCCACTCAGCTGATGTCTGCTGGACACCGTACCCTGGAGAGCCCAGCGCATCTGCTCTGCTGCCTTGTTAAGTCTCTGCAGAGCTAATTATGTACACAAAAATGCACATTTTCCATGCTTAAAATGGGCAAAAATCCCCTTAATAGCTCAGCTGGACTAAACCTTGATTTCTCTTTGAGTTCCAAATAGCATGTCAATGCTGACAGAGAGGAGCCCCCTCCTGCAGCCCGAGTGGCCTACAGAGCCCTAACCAGTCCACATTTCACAGGACTCAGCACCTGCCCTCCTGTCCAGCCTCGTGGCCATGTCACCACGGCAGTGAAGCTACCAACTTGGTTTAGACGGCCACATGTTGCCCAGAAGCAGCTGGTGACGAGGCCCTCAACTTCATCCAAGCCCCTTAAGTGCCTCAAGCCGCCCCCACCAACCTCATGGCCAGGGCCACACACCAGTGGGCACCTAAGCCCCTGCCCTGGTTTGAGCTTGATCACAAGGCCTAAACTCACACCTGGCCCTGTGGCCCCTGATACTCATCAGGAACCAGAAGAGCTCGTCTGAAGCTGAGGGGCACACCCACAGTCCCAGCACATGGCAGGTGGAGGCAGCGGAGCTCAGGGCCAGCCTGGGCAACACGGGGACTCCACGTGACCTTCCTGAACAGCGCTGCCACACCTCCTAACTGGATTCAGACTACACAAGCCAGAGAGGGATCCAAGTCCAAGCTCTAAGTCCAGCGAGCACCATAATGGGCGGGCAGAGTCCCCTGGACAGGGCAACCAGTTCCTGCAGATGGCAAGAGACAGGATTCATGAGCGCACGCCTGGGCAGTGAGACCAGCCAACCTGGAGAAAAGAGGCCGTGGAGAGAGGCCCGTCTCCTGCCTCCACAGCAGAGAGGAGGCCGTGGAGAGAGGCCCATCTCCACAGCAGAGAGGAGGCCATGGAGAGAAGCCCATCTCCTGCCTCCGCAGCAGAGAGCAGGCCGCGGAGAGAGGCCTGTCGGCTGCCTCTGCCACAGGGAGGAGGCCATGGAGAGAGGCCCGTCTCCTGCCTCCACAGCAGAGAGGAGGCCATGGAGAGGCCCGTCTCCTGCCTCCGCAGCAGAGAGGAGGCCATGGAGAGAGGCCCACTGGCTGCCTCTGCAGCACAGGGAGGTTGCCGGGAATCACGACCCCATCTGCACTGCTCTCGCTACAGGCCTGTGACTGGCAGCAGTGGGGAAGGGGCATGGGATGCGCTCAGCAAACGGTGCGGGGATGCCCACCCTGGCAGAGCTGCCTTGCACATCCTCCAACCCCAGTCCTGAAGCTCTGGCCTCAGCCTGCTGACCCTGGAGGAATGTCCCAGCCCAGCCACCAACTCCCATGGCAGTACAGCTCATGCTCCAGGGCAAGCCAGCTGTCCCAGGGTGTGCTCCACCCACTACCATCACCCACCTGCCCCAAGCACCCCGAGAAGGTGCCCACAGCCACACCCTGCCCCAGATTCCTGAAATCATTCACCGGCCAACCCCAGGTCTGCCCCCGCCGCAAGCCCTCCCTTGCCATGCTGGCCCAGTTCCCTGCATCGGTGGCCCGCGTGCCATGCCGGCCCTGTCTCTGGGGATCTGGGGCATGTAAAGGACACCACATCTCAGCCAGCAGCTCAACACTGCGGGCACAGGAGTCCCAGGAGGCACAGGTAAGCCAGGCTGGGCCACCTGAGGAGCTGCCACTTGCCAGTCACATGACCAGGAGGCCAGGCACCTGCCCTGCACATGCCAGTGGCGAGCACGACCAGGATTCCACCGCACCAGACAAGGTCCTGAGTGGACTCCAGCAACACGGAGCCTTCTGCAGAGTACGGCAGGCCCAGAGCCGGCGGCCTCCGTGCCAGAACATGCTGCTGGCCGTCGCCAGGTGGATCTCACACTTCACACAGCACAACCTCCACACCTTCAAGACTGAAACCCAGTACCCCCCCTGCACCCGCCATGGAGGCAGGAAGTCCAGAACGTCCTCAACCACTTCCGAGAGCCCAGGCCAAAGCGCAGCACCCCGCCGACTGCACCAGGAAGCCGAGGGGCGACATGCACACAGAAGACGAGCCTGCATCCTGGAAGCCATGGCCACGGGGGAGCAGTCCTGGAGGCGCAGGCTGCCTGAGCCGCTGGCCACAGTGCCACAGGAACTGCTGGACAGGGCACCAGGAGCCGCCGGGGTGCAGCCCTGGCAAAGCTCACTCCACTCCACCCGAATTTTTTTCAAACAGTCCAGGCACAGAGTGCCCTCACCTTTGGCACAAGGATGAGCTTCACTCTGCACATGCCTCGGGACACAGCCTGCATCAGTTCAGGCCAGCACTTTCTTAAAGCATTTTAAATGCTCTCTGCCTCCAGGGGTGGAAGAGGTCTTCCTCCTCCAGCCCTTCAGAGCGGAGGAACTGAACCTCTCCCCTCTGGCTGCGAAGGCAGGACCGGTGGAGGGTTCCCTGCACAGCCTGGAGAAGGACCCCTTCCCCTTCCGTAACTGAAGAAGCTGATGTTCAAAGCCCACGGCTGTTCCACCCTTTGCCCTCCCCAGCTCCCCCAGGGCCCTTGACTGACAGGCCACCTCCCACCATCTTCTGGGCCCCAGCAGCCAGGTGCTGTTGCACCAGAAGATTGGAGGACAGCTCACCAGCCAGACTCCTCCCCAGGCTGCGGGCCCTCATGGCCCTGGAGGCTTCAGCCCTATGTCATCCAAGACTGGGGACTAAGGGGGCCGAGGAGGGTGTGTGGCTCAGGGCAGAGTGCCTGCCTGGTGCGCTTGAGGCCCCAGGTTCCATCCCAGCACAAGACAAAACAAAACAAGGCCTGAAGGGCAGGGGGCAGGGTAGTACTGGGGGCCCAGCTCCCGGGCCCTGGAGAGCCGCTGCTGCAGCAGGCAGCACATCCTGACCACAGGCAGGGGTGGGCACCCCACAGCGCCCAGATGACAGCGAGGCCACCTGGGGCAGAACGCCCCTCAGTGTGTGTATTCTCCCTCTGTATCAAGCAAACCTTTTTTTTTCCTGTGCCAGAGATGGAACCCAGGGCCTCACACATAGCTCTACCACTGAGCTGCATCCCAGCCCCAAATAACCAGTTTTATTTACAAAACCCAAATGCCTCAGCAACAACAGCCATCAGCGCTCCCAGGGAGGCCCACCCTCACCACCCCAGGGCTCCCAGACGCAGCAGGGCCGCGTGGCTGGACCACACGGCTGGCCTGGCGGGAGGATGGAGGCTCGCTACCTCTTTCCGCTCTGCGTCAGCCTGCATCCTGGCCTGGGTCACTGCAGCCTCTCGGCAGGAGCTGGCCTGCTTGGCCTGTTCCAACAGCGTCTTCAGCTGCTGCGCCGTACTGAGCAGAGAGTTGACCATCTCTTCAAGGTACAGCCAGCTCCGCTGCTCCGACATCTCCAGCCCGTTTGCCACCGTGGGGGAGACGGATTTGGTGGGGGTGGAGGGCGGGACGGCCAGGGCAGGCAGGGACGTCAGCACTGCAGCGTGGAAACCGAGAGACAGGGAATGAGCAACCTCCTAGCTTTGCAGTTGCCTCGCGCACCCTGGAGCGCGGGCCGGGTCAGCAGGTGCAGTCTCCCGCCACACTCGAGGACAGACACCCCATCTCTTCCCAACACGCCCACCGAGCTCCTCAGGGCACCTTCCTAATGCTGTCACCAGAAGCCCTGGCTGAGGCCCAGAGCCCACGTTCACGGTTGGGGCAGCAACTGCAGGCCCACATCCACAGGGCAGGCAGGGTGAGATGCAGGAGACTGTCCAGGAGGGCAGGACCCCGGTAGGGCCCGGGAGCCTCAGCCAGGGCCACAGACAGGAGAACTGGGCTCCAGCACCATGGCTGTGCACCAGGGCGGCCTGGCGAAAGAAGCTGGCGACACAGATGCACAGAAGACTGAAGGAACCCTGGAACCTGGACTGCACTGGAAACCTTGTGAGCTACCAGCTGCCGACAGGACACGTGTGGGAATGGGCATGTCCACTGGGCAGGCCTGGGGCAGTCCTAGCCCAATAGCAACAAGCACCGGGGCACCAATATGTGCCAGGCTAACCTCCCGCCCTCGGGAACCCAATTTCTAGGGGTTAACTGTGCCACAAGACCCCTTCCAGCTCCCACTCTGAGGTCACTAGATGATCTGGGACAAGACACAGTCTCTTTCTTTGGTACGAGGATTGAACTCGGGGCACTTAAGCACTGAGCCACATCCCAGCCATTTTTTGTATTTCAGAGACAGGGTCTCACTGAGTTGCTTAAGGCCTCGCTAAATTACTGAGGTTGGCTTTGAACTCGCGATCCTCCTGTCTCAGCCTCCCAAGCTGAGGGCATTACAGCTGTGCACGACTGCGCCTGGCTAAGACACAATCTTCACGTGAGCTTCAGACCTAAGCGGGGCAGGCTCCAGAGGGACAGCAACCTGAGACATCTCCACCACACACTGGGCCAGAACCCAAACAGGCAGAGGCGGCTCAGAGCTTGGGTTCCCCTCACTTCCTCGGGGACCCCACTGGGTGAGGTGGTGACAGCTGTGGTCATGGCCCAAGGAGCACAACAGGAAGCGCTGCGTCCACACTCCCGGTGGCCTCAGCTGGCCTCCCACAGGTCCTTCCTGACCACAGACAGTCAGGGTCACCATAGTCAGGGACCCGAGGAGAACTTGGGCTCAGGGAGGCCTTGAGCAGCGACCCCATGTCCACAGGTCAGCAGACACAGCCCCCAGGAGAGGGCCGCCCACAGGCTCGACCCAAGCTCCAGGAATGGAGTCTGGGTGCTGCAGGCAAGGCTCTCCTGAGCTTCTAGGAAACAGCAACACTCCCCGGGATGTCTGCAACTCGCTCGCCAACAGCTCGGGAGCAAGGTCCTTGTGCTGTGTCTGACGTTTTGTACATTTGAGATCATTTCCAAGTTTTTGAAAGACATCCAGGTGGGGCCACTCATGGTGGCACAGGCCTGTCGTCCCAGTGACTCAGGAGGCTGAGGCAGCAGTATTGCAAATTCAATGGCAGCCTCAGCAATTTAGCAAGGTCCTGAGCAACTTAGTGAGAGAGACCTGTCTCAAAATAAAAAATTTTAAAGGACTGGGGATGTAGCCTAGAAGTAAAGCCCCTTTGGGTTCAATCCACAGTATCAAAAAAAAAAAACAGACAAGATAGCCAGGTGGGGCTGACTCGGAGGCTGAGGCAGGAGGATCGCAGGTTGTCTGTTTTTGTGTGGGGGGAGTGAACCCAGGGCCACTCTACCACTAAGCTTCATCCTAGCCCTTCTTCCTTTTTGAGACAAGGTCTCACTAAGGAGGACAGCAAGTTCAATAGTGCCTTTAGCAAATTGGCGAGGCCTTGTCTCAAAACATACAGTAAAAGGGGCTGAGGATTTAGCTCAGTGTAGAGCATCCCCGGGTTCACTCCCAGTACGGAAAAAATAATCGCACGCGCGCACACACGCAGAGACGAGATCCCGGGCTCTCAGCCACGAGGATGCAAACAGCTCTGAAGAGACGAGGCTCGCCCCGGCCTCCGTGCCCTCTTTGGAAGACAGTCTGCAAACACACCCTCCTCCCGGGTGGCCGAGCCGTGCCGGTTTGGGCTGTGGGCATTTGGGTCTCCCAGGAACACCTACCACTGAGCATGCAGCCTTGCACACATCACCCAAGGGCATGGCTGTGCTTGACAACACCATCTGCACACAGGCCGTGGGCCAGACCTTGCCGTCTCTGACCCTGTCCCCGTTTCCCTTAAAAGTTCTCACGAGAAGCACCTCTGCGGGCAGCAAGTGCACGTGTGTGAACTCCTGCAAACTCACCTATCTTGGGGTGAGAGGTTGGCAGTGCGGCCTCTGGGAAGGGTGCTATCTGGCAGCTGTCCTGATAGCCGGGGTAGTGGGGCTCGGGGTGGCCGACCCGGCATGGGGGCTGCACACCGGCCTCTTGCACTGTGGTGAGAAAGGACAGGCACTCAGCGGCCAGCGGGGGCAGGGGGAGACCTCGCCAGGGCTGCACACAGCTGCTGCTCTTGCCACAGGTGCAGCAGACAGCTGGGGCGTGCCACATCTGCCCCGTGACCCAAGGGGCTCGGAGGTGCTCATGAAGTAAAATGCAACCAACAGGGACCCTACCCACTCCCCCCGCATGGACCCTGGCACGTCTGTGACAACATGCGGTTCAGCCCGGCCAAGCAGCTCCTGCTCTGCCCATCCTGTGGGTGGGGCACGCCAGCCCACAGCCACACCTCACCCAGTCAGGAGGCCGGACTGCACGGATGCCCAGAGGTGCTCAGGTGGAGGGAGATGCACCCTGGGGGGACAGCACAGGGCAGGCGGAGAAGGCGCACCTGTGGCTCCTGCAAAGACGTCGCCCTGGGCTGGGCTCTCAGATATCACAGCAGTGGCCTCCACGGTGGACGCCCGGTCGAACGTCAGCGCCCCAGAGGTAGTGATCTGTCCAGAGGGCGTCACAGTGACTAGAGAGACAGACAAGAAGGTTACAAATGGCCAGGCCAGGCCCTGTGCGCACACCACTCCTTGAGAGAGCAGGTTTCAGTAAGTCCCCAGAAGCCGAGACGGAGGAAGTACAGTGACACCCGGGGTGTGGGCGGACTCTTGGAAGCCGAGGGCCTCAGAGCCTGTGGGGAGAACTCCAGGCAGCCACAGGACACTTGCACCCCACTCCACACCACGACTGAAGCAGGGTAATGGCCGAGGAGCAGAACAGATCTGGAACACTCTAAAGTAATTTTCTTGAATTAAGACACTGGAGTGTGCCCAGCATCAGAGGTGGGCTTGGGGAGTCACGGGGTGGACAGGGCTCTGGCCCTCGGGGGGGTCTGTGCACTGATGGGCTGGGCCTGAGCGGGCGTGGCAGGCGGAGGGACCTGCGGACTGGGCCTGGGCCACAGGAGCTGAGCCCTGGGAGGGCCAGGCACCTCTGGCCCCTTCCCGCCCTCTGTTCTGGCTGCCAGAGGTGTGCAGCCTCCTCAGCCTCGTCCCCTGCCCCATGCTCTGCCTGCCTGAGGGCCCAGAGCCACACAGCCAAGCAGCCTCCTCCCACGCTGTTCACAGGGGTTCCCAGTGACCTTGGTGGAGCTGGAGGTGAAAGCGGCGCTTCCCTGCTGGAGCAGAGCGGCCCTCGCTGAGACTCACAGGTGGCGGCCGCCGTGGCGGGAAGCAGCGTGATGTTCTTGGGGGCGTCCTTCTTCACTGGGGCTGCAGGCAGCTCGTTCTCCTTCTTGCGCCTTTTGTACGGGACAAAGAGCCTGACGGGACCACTCTGTGGAGAAAGGGTCAGCTGGGCAGTGGCCGCGCTGCGGGCAGAGGCACCCCAGCTTCCTGCTTCCCCCAGAGACCCCAGGGAGCAAGGGGTGATGCAGCAAGGCAGGGAGGCAGGGAGGCTCGGGCGACCTCCTGGAGACCCCAGCCATGCTTTCAGGGGCAACAGGGGACAGCAGTCTGTAACCAGGACTGTGCATCCCAGTCCCAAGAGGAGACCCGGGGCCATCGCAGGAGGGGCACGAGGGACCAGTGGTGGGGAGAGCAAGGTCAGCTCTGGGAAAGGCCCTGGGAATGGCACCCCAAGGAAAGCCCCCAGCAGACCAGCAACAGCAGAAGCACCCACGGGAGAAAGCAGCGTGCCCCGGAGGCCGCAGAGAGGCAGCCTTTCCCTGCAGAAAGCTGGCACTGCAGGAAGGGAAGCAAGCTCGGCCACTTTCCCGGCCAGATCCGGCGTGCCAAGCTCCCAGAGGACATCTTGTCCATTGGATTCTTCTGATTTCTGTCTCCTTGTTGAGATTCTCCCTGGACAGTGGCTGCCCTGATTCTTCAGGCTGGCTCTGTGGACCAAAGCCTCAGCAGGGCAGCACCCGGGGCCTGGGCGGGGGCAGGAGGTGCAGCCTGCAGGGCACACAGTCCTGTTTCTCTTACAACCTTCCACAGAAACCGGACTCGGGGCAACAGACTGTGGCTGCCTCTGGGCCCTGCCATCTGCTGGTCTCCCTCTCCGGGCCACCTCTGGGTGACCGTAGTGCCCATGGCCAACTTCTTCCGTCACTCGAGTTCTATGAAGCTGGTACCTCTTGGCAGAGGCTCTTGCTAGGCTCCCCCACTGCTGGTGCCCTGAGGCACAGGTGGCTGACTCTGGGCTGCGACCAGGGCCCTTCAGAGGCAGCTCTGAAGCACAGCTAAGGCCTCGTCTTACCCCGGGTCGGCTCTTTGTCGGGGCTCTCCTGGCTTCTCTGGCAGACTAGCTGACCCATGCGGCTTCTGCTTGGATGGAGCTGCCAGCACCCTCGGGTGTAGATACCCATCCACCTGTTTCACATATGGTCAGTTCCTCTGGGGACGCTTTGGAGCTCCCCATACAGATTCCCCCAAGCCCCTAGGCAAATCTGAGTCCCACTCCAGGGCTCACTTCTGCCAGAGAAACAGTCCTGCTCAAGCAGGGCAGGGGCAAGGACCCTCACACTTGGAACCCCAGCCTAGAGAAAGGGTGGAGGGTCGGGGACAGCATGCCCTGCCACCACACTGGGTGGGTGCCATCTGCAGCAGCTGAGGTCTCCCTCACATGGGTCAGAAATCATTGTGACTTGGAGCTAGGGGTGAGCAAGGCTAGTGCCCTGTCCCAGCCGGTGAGACATTGTGTCTTCAGTGGGAGCTGAGGGAGGGGAGCATCGGGAGCCACCTAGAACAGAGCCCCAGGCAGGCTGCAGAGGGCCAGGCTTGCCAGCCCACTTGCCGTCCTCGAGACTTGGTCCACCTTCCCAGGTAAACGCTCCTTCACTGGGCCCAGCCTGGACAATGCCCAGGGCCTGATTTCTCGCTTACTCATGATCTTCACTAGCTATAACTACTCCCGGGGGAGCAGCCTATGGGGCACTCACTCCCCAGGTGGAACCAGGTGAGGCCCATCTGACCAACTGCTTTAAGGACCCACCCTAGGCCACACAGATGATCAGATGATGCCCAAGCACCCTCCTGAAGGCCCACAGCTTCTGATCCTGCTCTAAGACGCCCCTCAAATTCACTTTCGCTCTGAATGTTAAGTTCCGTCAAAGGTGCTTCCTTGCCCAAACATCTGCGGTCCCAGTGCCACTACCTGCAAAGACCCTGGTCTGGGGCTGGGGCTGTAGCTCAGCGGTAGCGTGCCTGCCTAGCATGCGTGAGGCCCTGGGTTCGATCCTCAGCACCACATATAAATAATAAATGAATAAAATAAAGATCCATCAACAACTAAAAAAAATATTAAAAAAAAAAAAAAGACCCTGGTCTGGCCACCAGACCCCAGGACGCCTGAAAACACCACTGTCCTATGGACAACACAGGAGCTTTACACCTGTATGGTGTTGTCACCACACAGACTCTTTCAAAACCACTTCAACTACTTCATCGTCGTTGCTTTTCCACCAACATAAGAGTTGGCCTGTTTTATCTACCCAAACTCTGATGGGCACTGTTAAGCTTCCCATCAATCTGAAAGACTAGCATCGTCCCGTGTTTTCCAACATGAATGTGCCATGTGTCTTGAGTATCCAAATCTCTGAATTCTTCTATCTGTACGTTCAGTTTCCAGTGCACAAATGCCTACCTACTTCACTGGATCACAGAGCCCCAGGGCACTGTTTATGGTCCTATCTGCTCATCAGTCCATCCTGAGGCTGCAGCTAATTGAACAGGGGTGTCTAGGCTTCAGGGTTGACAAGGTGACACCACAGCCTCCTTCATGGAGGGCTTCTAACCTTCCTAAAGCTACCACTCTCCCCAGTCAAGCAAGGACCAGGGACATGGCCAGGGACAAACATGCCCAAAGGGCAGGATGGTGACAGTGAGGGATGGGCCCTGGCTGTCGGCACAGGCTGGTACGTACCAGGGTCATGTCATCGCAGCAGGCCGCGCAGGTGCAGGAGGCTGCGTGAGGGTTCAGGATGCCATCCTGGAACACAGAAGTGCCCCGAACGTTAGCCGGCCGCCTGGCCCTGCAGGACTGTGGCCTCTCCACCCTCCACTCCCATGGAGGAATATCTGAGACGGAAGAGGACAATCATCTCCAGGAACTCCTTGGTGTCTCAATGCATTTTGGCCCCAGGCTCTGCCTCCCTTCGAGGAGCAAGACCCTACAGGTGCCGCTCCCTCAGTGCCACTGCCTCAGTGCCAGCCTGAGCGGGCATGGCAGGTCCTCTTCCCTCATGGAGGACTAAGTGTCAGCAGGGCACAACACATCGGGAGCTATCTCCTGGGCTGCCACTATTCTGTGTGAGCCATCCCTTCCTCGGCCTGCTCTGTGCCAGGTACAAGCTCCCACATGACCCACCATGCTTCAGGTCACCGTCAAGATGCCGGGAAGATGGGGATGGCGAGAGACTTCCCGTTACATGGCAAGCCGCGGTGTCAGACCCCGCCTGGCCACATTGAACTGGGCCTCGGTGCCCTGCGGTCCAGACCTGCTGAGACTAGCTGGTGCTACTGCCTGGAAGCTTGGTGTTGAGGTGCCAGCAGGCCCAGGTACCTGGATGAGGCACTGCAGGGGTCTGCCCGCGTAGCGGATGCTTCTCTTCCAGTCTTTGCTGCTGGCCCTTCCTGCCATGGCTTCAAACTCGGTTGGGCTGTACCAGTTCTCGCCCTGCTTGATACATCGCCCGCGGCCGCCTGAGAGGAGAAAGGGTTTGAAGCACCCTCGCCCTTCACTGACTTAGTCTGCTGACATCAAGCCAGGTCCCCCTCCCAGTGTTCTCCTCCTGGCTGCCGCTCAGCCTCCCTGCAGCCGCCCAGGGAAATCACCCGGAGTTCATCTGCAGTTGTGCCTCCCACCACCTGTTTGATTTGTCCACCCGCCGTGTGGTCACTGCAAGACCCACAGTGCCCCAGGATGAGCATCTGTCGACTTCCAGAATCTTTTGTCCTCAAGTCCTGCGCTGACTGGCTTTTGGGGAACATGCTCCATCCTCGCCTTTCTCCCACTTCCTCTCTGGTTCTAGGTCACTGTGACCCGGATTCATTCTCAGGACGGCGCTCAGGGCTCAGCCTTCCTTGGCCCCGCAGTGGCTGCAGTGTGGCCTCACCTGAGCCGAGCCTGCTCTTGTACAGTGTGCCGCTGATGTTCCGGCAGCGCACGGGCAGCTCGCTGTCATACACGGAGGGGTCCCAGTTGTACTTGGTGCCGCCTTTCTCTTGGCCAGGAGCCAGGGGGGTTGGAGGAGACTGAGGACCTGGGAAGAGAGAGGCTGTGAAGGTGAGAGCAGCACAGGAGAGCCCCAGGGTGCACAGCCAGGTCTGCTCCACCTCCCAGGTGCGCGCTGGCTTCAGCTAGGGACTGCACCTTCTCTGCCTGGGAAGCACCATCTTTTCTACTTAATTCTACTATTTGGAATTCCAAACTTGCCATATAAAACAAAAGAAAATTCCAGAAGGCCTGGGGAGCAGGTGCTGCTGGTACCTGGGGTGAGAGGAGCAGCTGGACCCTTCAGCCCGGTGGTCTCCACGATGCTTCCATCTGTGTGGACGACGATCAGCGTGGCCTTCTCAGTGTTCAGGCTGTCCCCAATCTGAAGGGCTGTCCTACCAGACTAGAGGAGAGGACACACTGCTGAATCGGCTGAGTGGTCAGGGGCCTCTCATCTGACCACCAGGACATGGCCCTCCAGGAAGGCTCCTGCCATTTATCAGCAGGAAGGGGCTGCTCACCCAGACACTCCACCCAGATCCTTTAGAGATGACCCCAAGAGACTTAAAGACAGAGCCAAGAACGAGGAAAGGCCAAGCCTAAGTCTGTGTGGCCCCAGCAAAGCATCTACAAATCTGTCTGGCTAAGCACAAAGTGCTCTGTGAACGCAGCCCCATTCTGAAGACCGTGCCCTCCCAGCATCTGCCACGTGTGCCAAGGCCAGTCCAACCAGACCATCCCATTCTCTGAAGGCCTCAAACAGAAGGCAGAACGACGGAAGAACTGAGAACTTGGGCATGCTTGTCATTTGGAGCAGGACAGGTTTCCCGTGGCTACTCTTAAGAGGACAGGCAACAAGAGCTGCAGAGTGAGCATGTCAGGCAGGCGAGCTAGGAAGACAGGGCTGGGAGGCACACTACTTCTTGTGCATCTATGGAGCCATGTGGACAAGGTGAGCGAGTGGCCAGCTGCTGGCCAGACTCGCCACAGACTGCAAGGCCTCAGGGCTTCACGCTTCCTAGAGTCGGGCTTGCATACTTTCTTTTTGGAGAAGTAAGGTCAGCACAAGGCCCTCAGTTCAGGTTGGGCTCCTGGTGGTCTCCAGCGCAGTGGCCTCCTCTCTGATCTCCTCTAGCCCAGCCCCAGGAAGGACTTGGCGACCAGGCTGCATGGAGCCCGGGGTGCTGGCCATAGCCCAAGCCACCCGCCATGCCCGAGAGCTTACCAGAACATGTCCTGAGATCGAGGCTGCGTTTGCCACGGATGTTGTGAAGACATTGTCTGCAGAGGCCCCCACATTGGCCACTGTCACCGTGGTCACTTCTGCAATAGGAAAAACCTCACTTCACAAACAAGGGAGGGCGAGGGTCCTTACGCGGGAGCATGAAGCTCTCCTGCCTGGTGTGGTGTGTGCTCCAGCTCCGAGACCTTGGTGCTCTCACAGAATGCACAGGGGACATGTACAGTCTACGTCCAAGTCACCTGAGCTCCAGAAGGAGGAGAGCCACTGCTCCCAGCAGACCTTTCCTGCCCCAGCCTGCCCCAGCTCTACCACACCACGCTGTCTCCATCTCAAAGAGGCTGAGGACACAGATCGGCCCAGCCTGCACCTCCTCGGCCTCAGTCTCTGAGGATGCCTCCCACTCCAGCAGCAGAGAGCAGCCTCAAGTCTGGCCTCATCCCTCCTGGTCCCTCTGCTGCCTCAGCTCCATACCCTCCAACAGGGGACCGCGGACTCATGCTCGCTGCCCCTGCTGAGGTCTCCAGGCCTTCCCCAGCAATCTTTCTCCTAAGAAGCTGACCTGCCATGCCCACCCACTCTGATGTGGAAGTCGGCCCCTCCATGTGGGTAGGTCTTCCCAGAAGCCCCAACACACAGAAGGCTCTACGAAGGTCTGCTGTGCCCCGGCCACTACCATCACCCAGATAGGCCGCATGGCTCCTGCATCTGGGCTGTGCTTCTTGCTAATGCCCTTCATACCTGCCCTCCCCACCTCTGCAAAGGCAAGTGGTGTCTTCTGTTGCCTCGGGCTCTAGAATGTTCCATGCCCAGGACAGTCCCTGGCATATGGCAGGTGCTCAACCGATGCTGGCTGAGTCCTGCTCTCTCCATTAGCCACACCCACCAACCTGCACCACAACACCCCTTTACTTCAGTCTCACTACCAGCCCACACTGGGGCAGCTAACTCACCCCACCACTTAGCCAGAACCGAGCTGAGCACTGAGGCTGAGGACCCACGTCTGGTACGAGCCTGAAGACAGCTCCAGCAGGCACATGCCCACAGACGGCTCCAGACGGCCACCTCCCTGCATCACTTAGAACCCGAGCGTCATCGGATTTCTGTACTCTTAACAACAACAACAACAAACTGAAGTGCTCTGACACATCAAAACACAACTATGAAATTCTGCAGAAAAGCTGGGGTGGGGCTCAGTAGCGGGGCACTTGCCAGGCATGCACAAGGCCTTAGGTTCTATGGCCAGCAACACACACACACACACACACACAAACACCAAGACAGAAGAAACATACAACATAGACATATTTCTGATGTCATGATGAATGGCATCAGAGAAATATCACGTTTCTTTTCTACATTCAGAAAAATATGTGCAAAAAAAGGACAAAAATTGTATAGCCCAAATCCCAGTTCCAATCCAGAGTTCACACCAGACAGCACCAACAACTCCATGAGGTCTCCTCACTCCTGGGAGCAGCTTGACAAACCACTGGAGACCAGCAGCCCTGGACCAGTGGAACCTGGATAGCTAGGCTCTCCCCAACCAAAGGAGCTGAACGTCAACCAGAGCCGATGGCCACAGCTCTCACGCAACCTACACAGCAGGACGGGCATCACGTCCCAAACCTGAGAAGCTCCTCAGGACGCAACAAGAGCAGCAAAGCAGTGCTCCTCGGGGCTGGAGTGTCAACTGCAAGTCCTCCTGCGGCACTTGGGAGCACCGAGCACTGGGAGGGGACCTGATGCTCCATGGGGGTGGGGCAGGAACATGGTGACTGCAGGGGACATCCTGGGGCTGCACCACCTTGCCGCACAGCTCAAGGCTCCCTGTGCTACAGAACCTGGGACCCAGCATGCTACAGTGTCAAGAAACTAAGAGCAGCACCAACAAGAACTTGGCAAAGCAGGAGGGAAAAGACGCCTGCCCCAGGGACTCCCCAGCCACCGCAAAGCCAGGCTGAGTCAGGCACTGCTGCCTCTGGGTGAGGACTCTCCCGATCCCCCATGCTCAAACCACACCTGAACTGGTCCTAAGCACTTGGAGCATTCCAGACAACTGGACAGGCCCACTCGCCTGGGTCTCCTCCACGGCAGAGTCATGTCTGATCATCCTATGCCACCAGCTCCCATGATGGACCAAGAGAGGGCACAAAGGGCAGGAGGCAGGTGTTGAGAAGGTTCCAGAAGGGGCACAAAACGAAGAACACCAGTGACACACATGGCAACAGGCATGCAAGCAAAACAGGGCCAAGTCGGTGGCGGAGAGCAGGTGTATAGGGCACGTGCACCAGGCAGGTGCTCCTGGGCCTGTAGCCTGGGGCAGGTGCTCGGGGCAGGTGCTCAGGACAGGTGCGAGGGAACCTGCGAGGCGAGGGAACCTGCGAGGCGCGGGAACTGGCGAGGCGCGAGGCCAGCGGGCGCGGGCGCACTTGCCTGCGAAGGCGGCGGCGGCGGCGGCCTCGTCGGGGCCGGGCAGGGCCTCAGCGCCCATGTCCATGTGCCCGGGCTCGGCCGCCATCACCGCCACGGCCGTGACCCGCCGCGTCTCGCGCTCTGCCTCCGAGTCCGCGTCCTCCTCCGAGTCCTCGTCCCTGCTCAGCACCGGCTCCTCCGCTTCGCCTCCCGCCGCGGCCGCGGCCGCCGCCGCCACAGCGGCCGCGGCCGCCACCGCTGCCGCCTCGGCCAGGCCCAGCTGCTTTGCCGCCGAGTCCGAGTCCTCCATCCGGACTCCGCCGAGCCCGCCCGAAGGCGCCGACCGGGGCCGCCCGAAGCGCCGGGAGCGGAGCCCGAAGTGGGGGCCGAAGAGTCCGCCCGAGCCGGGCCGAGGCCGCCCGAAGTCGCCTCCCGAGCCGGGGCCGAAGCGGAGCCCAGCCACGGCCAAGCCCGAGCCGAGCCGAGCCGAGCCGAGCCGAGCCGACGCCCAGAGTCTGGAACCGAGGAGGGCCGAAGCTGCCCGAAGTGTGGAGCCGAGTCGGCCCGAAGGGCTCCGAGGCCGCACGAGAGTTTCCGAGCGCGCTCTCCTTACTACCCCGGGGCCTGAGCCGGCAGTCACGGCCAGCCGGCGTGCTCGGCAGACTCCGGGCTGGCTCTCGCCGGCCTCCGCTGCAGTTCGGCCTCGCGGAGATAGCCTCGCGGCCCCGGCTCCGTCCGCCCCCGGAATCCGAGCCGGCCCGAGGCCGAGCCGAGCTCCGCCGAGCGCGCCCGAGCCCGAATCCGCCGAACCTCTGCGCCCGCCTCCTCCTGTCCGAAAGCGCCCGAGCGCCGCCGGACGGGCGACTCGGGCTCTTCCGCGGTCGGACGCCCGCTCCCGGGCGCGGCGGCAGGAGCGAAGATGGCGGGAGGGCGCGGCCCGGGGGCTGCCGGGATCGCGGCGGACCCGGCGGCAAGATGGCGGCCGCGCGCCCAGGTGAGGCGGGCGGGGCTGTGGCCGCGCCTCGTCGCTGTCGTGGAGCTACCGCCACGCAGGGCCCTGCGGGCAGGCCCGGCGCCTCCCGCCACTGACTGCCCGGCCCCGGCGGCTGCGGGCCTCTTGGTCCGGATTCCTGATGCCGACTTCGGCGAGCGGAGCCCTGGCGGCGGGACGGGACGGGGCGGGGACTGCGTGGTCCCGCTCGCCTGGGCACCCCGGACACACCTGCGGCTCACCCCAGTACCCCTGGGGCACCCCAGGCACACCTGCGGCTCTACTCCAGCTCCCCATGCACCCTGCAGCACACCTGTGGCTGACCCCGGTACCCCCGGGGCACCCCCGGGCACACCGGCTCACCCCTGCACCCCCATGGCACCCTGCAGCACACTTGTGGCTAACCCCAGAACCCTGGGGCACACCTGTGGCTCATCCCAGCACCCCCATGGCACTGCGCAGCTCACTCCTGGCACAACCACGTGCACATCTGTGACATACACTGGGAGCCAAGGGCAGCAGGAGGCGGCTGTGGCCCCCACCTTGCTGTGGCAGCAAGAGGGCATGTGAGCTGGCATCAGCCTAGGTGAGAGGCTCTCAAGCTGGTGCAGGCCTGTGTGTCCATCTTTCCTTTCTCCCTGCATGGAACAAATTGTGGGTGTGTTGCTGGGTTGCAGCACTCCCGTCTTGTGTGCCAGCACCTGCAATACCTGTGGCTGTCTGTGAAGGTACCTGCCACTGGGTCTGGGACTAACAGTGATGCCCACATAACCAGACTTCCATGATAAAAAGGAAACCCCTGGGTGGGGTGCTGAGGACCATGAGATCACTGTGTGTTACAGCTTTAGAGCAGGGTGCCCTCAGGGCTGTGAGAGCAGTGCACAGAGAGTTGGCCACCTGGCGAGAGCAGCTGTCTGTCATGGGTGCTCAGACCCAAAGTCCTCCTGATATGCAGGTTCCAAACCTTGTCTGTGGAAGCCTTCTACCTTTTATGTTTGTGTTTTCATTTGCTAAAATGTTATGTTTTGAGCTGGGGGTGCAGGTCAGAGGTGGAGCGCTTGCCTAGCATGCAGGAGGCCCTGGGTTCCATCTCCAGCAATGCAAAAGAACTTTATAAAAACAAGTTTATACCAGATGTTCCCAACCTTATCTGTCACATCAGGGGAAAATATTTGTCCTCTTTTACTTCCACCTTGAACTTCTGCCTCACACTTGTCAGTAGCCATGTTGTGATTACAGTAAATCATTGACAAGAAGTGTTGAGTCCCGGCTGGGGTTGTGCTCAGTGGTGGAGCGCTTGCCTCTCACATGTGAGGCACCGGGTTCCGTTCTCAGCACCACATAAAAATAAAATAAGGGTGTTGTGTCCATCTACAACTAAAAAAAAATTGAAAAAAAGAAATGTTGAGTCCCAAAAGCCAAAGCTGGGCTGGGGATATGGCTCAGTTGGCAAAGAGCTTGCCTTGCATGCACAAGGCCCTGGGTTCAATCCCCAGCACCACAAAAACAAAACAACCAAACCAAAAGCCAAAGCTGTCAAGATGAACTTTTTTTTTTTTTTTTTTTTGGTACTAGGG